>SNQJ01S0001830.1:60693-72863 GCA_010110895.2 Picea sitchensis
TTTATTTACTTAGTAGAATGCTAATTCCAAGACTAATAACTTGACATGTACGCTGTAATGACTTATTTATTTAATTTGACATGACATTTACGCTGTAATAACTTATTTGACATTTACGCTGTTATGGCACTACAAACGGCGGTATATTTTGTATTATTCTTCGCTCTGAACGTTGTAAACCAAAGGCATCATAAATGAATTGTGAATTGTGTATTCGGGATTACAACAATTGCACCACAAGACTTAAAAACCAAGCCTGTATAAACATTGACAATTTCATGTGGTATTCAAAAAACAAGATAGCATAAGTTTGGCTATTAGTAATATTTCATTAAGTTATATACTACACATTTGTCATGTCAATATATGTGGCATAACAGCCTTCAAAGTATTAAATTTTCAGGTCTTTCTGCTGCCAGAACTTCCCTATTCACAAGAGTTGCATCGACAATACTGCAACTTATAAGACTACTACTGCACCTTATTCTTTAATTCACTTTCATAGCTGAAAATGCAAATCTAACTAAACCACCCAATGTTATAATCATCATGTTATTGCTCAAATTTTTTCATGAATTCAAGAATGGATTGCTGTCATAATCTTCTTGTTATTGCTTTGTTATTTATAGATGGTATAAGTTCAAGCAGCAGTCAATTGGGTTTAGCTTCGATGGTTGTGAGGAATGATTATTATCCTCCCCACCCAGATTCACTTCCATAAATAACATGTTAAGCTCATAATGAATATGTTATAATGAATTTTTAATGTCGAAAAACATCCTCAGAATTCCTCTGAGCATATGAGATTTACCCCTCACCAGTCATCGGGGGCAGCCTTCACCAGTCATCGGGGGCAGCCTTCACTGCTTGAGAAAAATAAGTTTCCGCTGGAGTTGCATCGATATGTGTTTCTCATGTGAACTTGGAATGGAGTGACAATATCTCTACCCATAAATACACCAAACCCAATATCCCTGAATCCACTGGATAATCAATATGGTACAATCATAAAATTACAATTTCATATCTAGTTCATGAAGTCAGAAACATAGAATCTGTGCTAATTAATTACCTCATGCACAAACTTGGCATAGTTTCTGAGAACCAGGATTTGCTTCAAACATACTAAATGACAATACCTATCTCTGCTGTTCTTGGAATTCTGATCTTCTGCTGCTTCACAATTTCCTCCTCTTCTTTCAATACCAGATCCTTACCTCATGCACAAACTTGGCATAGTTGCTGAGAACCAGGATTTGCTTCAAACATACTAAATGACAATACCTATCTCTGCTGTTCTTGGAATTCTGATCTTCTGCTGCTTCACAATTTCCTCCTCTTCTTTCAATACCAGATCCTCAAACTGCTTCACAATTTCCTCCTCTTCTTTCAATACCAGATCCTCTACTCATATACTCAGTCTCAGACACATGAGAAACTCTGCATCCTCTTGCAGTGCAGAACAATGGCACTCCATTTGGGCCAACTTCTAGAGTTGAATATTTATAATCTTCATTTTTTCTAGACACTAATGGAGAGAGTTCTCATGAAGAGTGTCCACAAATGAATCTATAGACTCGCTCATATTTCTTCTGGTTACCTGCACATTGTCTTCATCGAATTCTTCACCTTCCATACTTATAACACTAGAGCCCAAAGCGTGCGAGATCGATGTCGAGGTCGAATCGCTCTCTAATTGAATATGAATTTGTTGAGCAGAAACTGAATTCCGAACTGGGTTTTCAAGAATTTACTCACCTCATCCAGACTTGGGTGAGAGATCATCCAGGCATTCAGCTCTATCAGGCTGCTAGCTTCTGCAGATTCAGAGTTTTTACAGGTAGAGGCTGTAAAATTACAATCCGGTAGGGACAGGGTTCTTGTTCGTCTCTTGGAGAAGCGGAAGCAGTGGCCTCGCCTTCGGAATCAGTATGATCTGTGAATAGACTCGATGTCGTCGTTGGATGCACCCCACGTGGAGAGAGCAGAGAGGTTAGAAGTCGTCATTCGATGCGCGCCACGTGGCCTGATAAAAACCGCCGGATTTGTCCAGTGGATGCATGCCACGTGGTGAGATGAAAGCCGTTGGATCTGGGCATTGGATGCATGCCACGTTGCGATATGAGAGCCGTCGGATTTGAGCGCTGGCTGCATGCCACGTGGCGATACAAAAGCCACCGGATCTAGACGTTGGATGCATGCCACGTGGCGAGATGAAAGCCTTCGGATCTGGGCGTTGGATGCATGCCACGTCGCACAATGAGAACCGCCAGATTGTCAATTCGAATCATGCCACTTGGCACAATGAGAATCGCCGGATTTCTCCATTGTATTCGTGCCACGTGGCGACACCACAGCCACCGGATCTGGACGTTGGATGCATGCCACGTGCCGAGATGAAAGCCGTCGGATCTGGGCGTTGGATGCATGCCACGTGGCGCGATGAGAACCGCCAGATTCTTCATTAGATTCATGCCACGTGGCACAATGAGAATCGTCGGATTTTTCCGTTGTATTCGTGCCACGTGGCGATACCACAGCCACCGGATCTGGACGTTGGATGCATGCCACGTGCTGAGATAAAAGCCGTCGGATCTGGGCGTTGGATGCATGCCACGTGGCGCGATGAGAACCGCCAGATTCTCCATTTGATTTCTGCCATGTGGCACAATGAGAACCGCCAGATCTGGTCGTTGGATGCGCACCACGTGGCGTGATGAGAGCCGCCCGATCTCGCTGTTGGATGCGTACCACGTGGGGAGATGAGAGCCACCAGATTTGGCCGTTGGATAAACGCCACGTGGGGAGATGAGAGCTGCCAGATCTAACCGTTGGATGAACGCCACGTGGCGAGTCCACAACCCTTGGATCAAGCCGTTATATGTTCGCCACGTGGCGATTCCACAGCTCTTGGATCTGGCCGCTGGATGAACGCCACGTGGCGAGTGTACCTTTCGATTGGGCCGTTGGATGATTGCCACCTGGCGATTCGTCAGCAGCTGGATCTGACCGTTGGTTGCATACCACGTGGCATGTCAAGAGCTGCCCGATTGAACCGTTGAATGCATAACACGTTTCGACAATCGGATGGCCCAGTTAGCAGGCCGTACGACTCAAATGGTACGGATCTTACACTATGTACGTGGCACAGATCCGACGGCCTGACGATGCGAACCGCACGATCCGACCTTGCGCTTTCAGTGAGTGAAAGAATACCCTCGTTGCTACTATTGGGATTCAGCGATCCGATTTTGACGCATTCTTTGCAATCGTGATCCGTTTTTGCAATAGCGATCTCCATTCTCTGCAACAGCGATCCATGCACCTTATGCCGTTACGCTCTGCGAGCTGCAAGCTCTCACACAGTAACCGTGCCGAGTAAATTCCCAGCTAGTATGAACAACGTGGATTGATATATTAGGGCGTGAGATAAACATTACTGGTGATGTTTATCTAAATTCCAGCTTAACTCATTAGGAATGAGATGCTTTGAATATCCCTTATAAAACAAAGAACTGTTAATATTGAACCAAAGCCACTCACATTCTCTCGCTACAGGTTGATTCTAAAATACTGCAAAAAGATACAGCCAACCAATGTACTTCAACTCTCTTTTGTTTTTGTCAAATTGTTCACAGGGAATAGGGATTGGGATTTCAGTTTTGAGAGCCATCAACTTAAAATAAAACTTTCTTCAACTTTTGTTATTTTGTATGCAATGTCCTGGTCATTTTATAGTTGAGTTTCATTTCCTATTGAGTTGCCTCCTACCACTATAAATATGTCCAAAAATCCCATAGTTTCATCCAGCAATCAATATTGCCTTCAGCAATATAAAACCACCAAGAAACTCACCTCATAAGACCACTAGTATTATTTTTCATTTATAAAATAATTTAATTATTAATTAATTTTAATAATAATGTTTTACAACAATTATAATTAATTTAATAAAATATTTAATTTTTAATTTATTTTTTTCAATTATGAATTTTAAAACTATTTATGATCTTTTACAATGTTGATTTAAAACTTTTTATTGTGTGTATTTTTTTTAATAGTACTTAATTGACATACTTTTTAATCCTACAACATGGTTACAATAAGTGTTGATTAAGAATCTTGTTAATTTGGTAGTTTTTATTGATTTATTAGTCTCCCCTCAAATAACTAATAAGAGAGGAGAGAAGACAAATGAGTACAAAAATAGAACCTTACACACTAAATACATAGAAAAATATAAAAACAAAACATAGCTAACAATTGCTAGTTGTAATCCCTTCCTTAATGTTTACTTTTTTCCTTGTAAGTGCTCTTAGATTTCTTTCCCCTTGTGAGAGAAGGGGAGGGCTTTCGGTCTTTCTTCAAAATTTCGACAAAGGATTAAGAAGATTAAGAGTGAACCCTAAACCCTTGTTGTTGGCTCTTGTGGTTCCTTGTCTCCTTGATTTCCTTTGTCTCCTCTTCTTCCTCCTCTATTTCCTGTGCATCCTCTTCTTCCTCCTCTCCTTCTTCTCCTCCTTTCTTTTTTGTATCTAGATCCTTAGAATGGATATGTGTTGATGTCATGGTGCATTAAGTTGGGTTCAATTGCTTCGTGTTCAAATTTCTTCCCAATGTCTTTTGGAATTTTTGAACCCTTAAGATGCCCTAGAACTTCAAATTCATTATTTCTTGAAGAGGGAAAACCTTCTTCGGGTACCATTGGTTGAGACATCCCATTGCATTGAGAATTCCTACACCCACTTGAAACCTTCTTGAACTGAGATTCTTCTCTTGAATTTTACTTTGACGATGGTTGCTCCTCCTAGGTTTTTGGCCAATTGTTAACAAAATGTACATAAAACATGACAAATATTTCATTTGAATCGAATCTCTTCGAAATCCAGTTTCTAATTATGCCTCCACCCATCAATAATAATTTGCAAAGCCTCTCGGAGTTCATTCTCCAAATCCACCTCGACACGTATTCTTGCGTAAGGAAACAAATTTCCTTTTGGTTCTACTCGATCAATGAATTTACCTAGTTTATTTCCAATATCTCTAAGAGTGCAATCCTCCTAGAAAATTAGAGGGAGATGAGAAAATATAACCAACATTAGGACTAATGTTCTCCTGGGTTGAAGTCTAGGGACCACGGGGCTAGATACATTCCCCTAAATCCCACAAAATATGGTCTAGAATGGAATACTAGATCCCACTCTTCTTCATTAAGGAAAGAAAAGACAAAATAGCCACGATTAGAAGCAAAAGATGACACTTGTCCTTTAATTTTGGAAGAGAATTTCTCACCCATCCAGGTTTCCACATCTTTTGGGCTAGGCAAGAGACCTAGAAGCTTTCTTGTCAAAGCTCAATTAAACAAAATGAGGGCTTTCCTTCTTAGTTCTAAAGATGGGAGGTCCAACTGAAGAATGGCTTCCAACCTTTTTACAAATCTCCTTTCATGAGGCTAAGATATTTTGCGAGGGTTCAAAGAATGGACCAAATAACTTAAAGCCTTTGAATTGTCTCCCATGGTGAACAGACTACTAAGGAAACCCCATGCCCTAGGAGAGATCAACTCTTTGCTACATTCCAAGTGGCAGCAATGCCCCAAACCCCTAGAAACAAGTTCATGCGGCTTTTGTATTCCTTCAATCGATGGATCTTCTAGCCCTCTACTCAGATTAGGCAACAGACAATGGATTTTTTCAATCCTATAATGTCTACACGAATCAATTTGAGGGTGCCATCTTCCCAAACTTTCTATTGTGTTGTACAATGTTTTATAATCAAAGTATTTTGGAAAGTTATTGGCAAACTATTTCTCATGGTTATTTAGGCATTGTGGTTGTAGTAATAGACAAGTGATTTGATTAATGTATAAGAGTGTATTTTTATTTTTTTTATTCTTTCTCCAAGTTACATTACCTAGGGAAAATCCCCAAGAACTTCCCCTCATTTCGAGGATGCTACCCAGGGTAAATCCTAGAATCTTCAAGGTACAAGATCGATCAACAACAAGGCTCAAAGCCATTATAACAATATACTCGTTAAGATCTCAACATGTAGCAGGTACTTCCCCTCATTTCGAGGATGGTATCCTTAGGGTACAAGGTCTATCAACAACAAGGCTCAAAGCCATTACAACAATATACTTGTTAAGAGCTCAACGTGTCACTAGCAAGAATTGAACTTGGGTGGGAAGGATAACAATCATTCCTCCCAACCACTTGAGCTAAATCCAAATGACATAAGAGTATCTTGTTATCCAAATCTATTATTTGATTTAGATATTATCTTAAGAGGTAAGAGTATGACCAACCCATCCTAATTATGGTATTGATGTGTTATTTTTTTTAATCGTATTCTTCGTATAATTACATCATAATTTTACTATGAGTACAACAGAGAAAGTTATAATAACAAATGTGTGTGTACACACAAAATGAGTTTCTTATATACATTTATGCTAATGGGTTTATGCACATTGAACTCATAATATGTAGGCTTGTCTCTTCATGGACACTTTGAGAGGTTCCAATTAATATAAACCTAAAATGTTTAGAGGAAAGCAAAAGTATAATAAGTGGGTGACAAATTGTTTAGAGGAAATGATAAGCGTGTGTTTAAAAAATTTAAAAACAATTCCTAGATGTGGTGATACTCGTCGATACTGGGAACACCGACATGGAAGCTCTAATGATCAACGGGATGACAGCCAAGGGCATGACAACTAGAATATTGCTAGCACACACGAAGAATTGTGGGAGCCTAGGTGACTCAAAGACAAAGGGGTTTGTACTAACTCGTTCCATGCGCGATATTGATGATAGCTATTAATGTAGGAGGTGGTCTACCTGGCGGGGATACAAGGCCATCAATGTCATAGAAGGAGAAGTCTTAGGAAGAAAGAATGGAGAGTACAGGGAGAAATAATGCAGAGGATTGGAAAGGTGGCCCAATGCATGTTCTGTGGGCGGTAGTCGCATCCTAGATCATTGGAGAGGGGTGTTCTAGCAACGAACTTCCTAATGCAAAAAATCGAGGGCAGAGTGCATGGTTATATTTTATTGGGAGATTAGTGGTGGCACAGTTGAAGGGTAGGAAGGATCCTGAGTCTTGGGTGTCGTGCAGGGAGTTGGGGTGTCTAAAACATAGAGGAATGAGTCCAAGATTGTTTGTTAGGAAAACACACAGGGTGCTCGTTACCTGGGAAAGGTGTGATGGCAAGAAGAATTATGTAAGGTTCTCAAAAAATTGGAAGCATTGACCTATACCCCCTAGTAATCTAAGAGAGTTGATTCTTTTCCAATATGTCTAGAGAACCGACAAAGGAGGAGAGGGGGAGCCAGTAGGAGGAAAAGGAAAAAGAGGCTTATACCCTCTCCAAGGGAAATGAAAAATATACACACAACTTGGGAGACTTGGTTGGAGGGAAATCGATACCAGAAACTCTGCTCAGAGGGAGAGAAAAAGGTAATGGAGGAGGTGGAAGAGGAAATATGAGGCCAAAGGAAAACTATTACAGAAGAGAAGATATTGGATGAGGTTCAAGAATGTTGTAGAGGACCCATATTACATTAGGACCAGAGAAACCAAGTACTTTAAAATAACAAAAATGTATTGGGTAGTAAAGGAAATGGCTAGGCATGCCTTGGAAAAGACCAAGAAGGAGCAGGGGAACATTATGCATGCACTCATAATATTTGAGGGAAAATTTGAGTTATTCTACAAGTCTCAACATGGAATTTGATTCAACGTTACTCCAAGAGGTCAAGAACCTAAACAACAAGAGGAGGCAGAGGAAACTATGGTCTCGTCGAGTTCAAAAAAATGTCCAATTGATGTGGATGAGTACGAGCCAACCACAACATCCAAGGATGACAGTAAGGAATCTCATCACCTGGTAGGAGTGTAGAGAACCCAAGTTTGAACTAGATTCAATGATGATGTTTCTTATGCTTATAGATCTCATAGTAGACATACGTTATATCGAACTGAGACATATATTAATAGCAGGGTAGGAACATTTCCTTACTTATACTAAATTTGGTGATCTCAAACCTATTGCCATTACTATGAAAACTTGGTTAAATTCTTCCAAGGCAAGAATTTGGTTTCCTTTTTGGTAGATTCTCCTAGATAGAATGTAACATTTTTTAATATAATAGAAAAAAGTTCGGTAATTTTTAGATTAAAAAAAACAATAATTATTTCAAAATATTGTATTTTTAATATTTTTATAAACATTATAAAATTTTATAAATTGTAAATATTATATATGTAAAGTTAAAAGTATACTATAAACAAAAGTTGAATGTTAATATTAAATATAGTGTCTCACCCTCACCAACCTTATAATAACCATACAAATTGTTGTAATATTGTCAACCATATTCCTACTGCATAAATAATGATTAATTCACACTTTAAAATATTATTTTATTTTTAAAAATGTTTTTTTATAATTAGAATGTTATTGATTTTGAAAAATAATTAAAAATATGAATAATAAATTTGAAAAATAAATTAAAATTTTTGAAGTATAAAATTATTATTATTATTTTGAAATTTAAAAATTAATTAAATTATTATTAATATAAAATTTTAATATAAAGTGATTTTTGAACTATGTAATGTTATTGATTTTCATATTACATAGGAAGTGAAAGACTTATAAAATCATAACAACTTATTTCAATTTATTTATTAATTGTGTGAATTAATAACATAATATTATAGATGTTTTCCAAAACTAAGTAACATTTAATTTTTTTATTATATGATTTTTGGTTTCATATATTATTGTAAATGGTTAAAACATTTATTAATCTAAACCAACATTTTACTACTCAAACATTACACTAATAATAAAAAATACATATTAAACCATGACATAAATTGTGTTTAATGAGACATCTATCACAATGGAGATTAAATGATTAGCTTACTACAATATGAATAATTTTGAACTATAAAATACGAAGGTGGTTATAAAACATGTACAGTTAAAAAGTAGGATAACTTTCCTCCCTTACTTTGGTACTAACATCATTATGTATTATTATCTTTACTTTGATACTAACATCATAATGTATTATTATCTTGTATTATTATCTTTGTGATGCCTTCTTAATTGCAAACTTGTTGATTCTCTATCGTTATCTTTGCCTTTGTGATGTTTTCTTAATTCCACCTCCAAAGACTTTATTGTCATTTCCATTGACATTTCTAAACCTTAAAGCTATGAATTTTTAAAAATTGTTCATGATTACCCTATTCAATTATTAATTTTAGATAAAGTAGAATTAGTAAAATTCACTTTGATAGGACGATATCTTGTAGCATGATCATAAAATAAGAGTGAGACAACTGGAATACCTAAACTCCATAATATATTACTTAATAACTTTTTGGGTGCTATGTTCAATTCAGATCATATCATTAATTCATCTTTTATATGATTTAATCTCAACTATATTCTAAAAAATCAAATCTTATTGTATGTTGGTCCATTTTTTATGTAATAGTCCCAACAATATTTCCAGAGATCTTATTGGATGTTGTTGATATATGTTTCATGAATAAGTCGAGTATCACATAAAGTATAACTATATACAACAATAACTAAAAGCATATAGTGTGTCTAAAAGGACTTTTAGACCAAATTTTGTTTGCCAAACATGTATAACATTCATTGTTAAAAATTCACTAATAAAACATAAGTCTACTAGTAAAAAGTAAATTTTAACTTTCATTACAAAAGAATACTTGATAATGGAAGTCCACGTCTGAATCCATAACCATCGATTTTCAAAACTCAAGATCTCCTTCTACTAGTAACCCTTGGGGAAGGAAAAGGGAATAACCTCTAATCTCCACCTCTATCAATTAAACTAATGAAGAACTCATTACGAGAGGAAAAAAGATTGGTATCCTCACTTCTCAAATATATTTTTTTATGTTGTGCAATGAACAACTGAGACAACTATGGAATGCTAACAATCGATCAAGCCGAATGAAATTTGTTTGAAATTCACCTATGACCATGAAGGGCATAAGTTGTCCCATGATAAATATTGAATCAATGTGATAAGTATTGAATCACTTTGGAAATGGAGTTGATATGGCCTAAAGGCCGAAATGAGTCAATGCTAAAATTGAAATAACGACCTCGATGAGTGTATCCATTCCCTTATAGCTCGTTGAAATTCAACCAACAAATTTAAGGACCACCCTTCCATGAAAAATGGGTCATGAACCCTAGTCAAACTCTAAACGAGTATGCTTTCTCTTCATGTCAAGAGGTCACAATGGGTAATCTTTGGATGTAAAATCCATCCAATATTTGAACCAAAAATAAAAAGAAGAAATCAAGATACACATATACAAAAGAAGATTACTAGGGGTGGATCAAATCATTTCAAAAATAATTTGATTTTGGCAGTGTTGTGAAGTGCAAGCATGTGTTGTTGATAGATTATGGTGTGGAACTATTTAGTTTGTCATTTAGATAATTTTAAAACTAAACGAGTGCATTGTCTTTAACACATTTAACTTTAACAATGAATAAGTGTATTTATCCTTTCATGCATTTCAATGTTTATAACTTGAAAAAGGTAAAGTGTAAGATACAAAGTGTAAGCTACTTGCAGTGCACGACTGTGTTGGAGATATGATGCATTTTTTTTGTAGTGAATAACAAACATTTAACATCGCTAAAGATTTCACCAATTACAATTTATTAACTTCAGCCTTGCTTTGGAATTTCAAGCAAACATTTAGTGTCTTTTTGCTAATGAAGGAAGAAACTTGTTTAATTCATTTAACCATTCCTACAATATAGATAAAAAACAAATCTAAATAGTAATCTCCACAAGTTAAAGAAAAAATACAACATAAATGATCAAGTCAAAATTAATAGCTTATATTGATCATCTAGACATTGCCCTCCAATGCAAAAGAAAAGAAAGTAAAGAGTAAGCTACAAAAGTAGCAAATATTGCCTCTTGTTTATTGTGCCCATTGTAAATAGCCTATCCACTGTACTTCACATTGCCTCCAATGCAGAATAAAAGAAGTAAAGGGTAAGCTACAACTAACAAGGATTGCCAACCATAAAGAGTTAAATACCCCAAACGAGGCCATTTTATTATTTTATCAACATAATTCTATGTGAAACTGGGAGTTATATAAACTTATATTAAAATGAGCAACATTAGGTTATGGGGCTCAGTGAATTTCAGAAGTCAAATTTAGGGGAACAATTGTTCCTTAAATGTTTTAATTAGGTAGGATAACACTCCCTTTTTAACACTTTGGTTTAATATCAAAACCAAAACTTGTGGTACACCATATTTAGAAATCAATGTTGGGAAATCAACATCTTCAAGGCCATGAGACACCTAACTTTTCCTACATAAATTCACAAACCATTTTCTGTATTATACAAATATTCAAAGTACAAGAGCGATATATCAAATGCAAAATCATTTTTACAATTTGAAATTTATTTGCAAAGTGAAGTGTTATAATCTCTTCGTTGCATCCTTGACAATTTCTAATAAAACCACAACTTAGTTTTCCAAGACAAAAAACTTTGATTTACAACATAAAGTTCCCTCAGAATAATACTAAAATAAAAAAACAATTCACACAATGAGAGCTTTGTTTTGAGCATCCTACTTTCTTATTGCACAAATTATTGTCAAACACAATGAATGTTTTTTTTGTTTTGTGCTAGAAAACAAAATCGAAAGTTATAGAGACACATAAGTAATGGTAAAAAAATATCAAATTCACATTAGATATTGGAAAATAGACGTTTATGAAAAAGGAGGATTCCAGTTGCAATTGTCACTCAACCCATCACATCATCTGGATTTGTATTCCTTCAAAATAAAAAATGAAAGGAGATTTATGAATCAACCATTGGGAGATGCATGTCTATCACCATCTCCTTGGAACTGAATATCCCAACTCATGAACCAATTTCAAATAACACAATGGTACATTCACTCAACAATTTTTTGGCAAGCATTATTGTTATTGGATAAATCGGTAGGTGCAGACACTAACTGATCTCCCTAGATCCACCTAGATCTAGAACAAAACACACCAGAACATGACGCTTTCCTTAAGTTTTAGATATTGAATTTACTAACTAAAGAGGGATAGGTGACATA
>SNQJ01S0001830.1:78999-89857 GCA_010110895.2 Picea sitchensis
AACTTTCTCCATGAGAGCTCCTCTCCTTTTATAAGTTGAAGAGGATAAGGTGAGGAGGTTAGGATGATCCCACTAAATCATGAAAGCGAGTAAGATCCAAACCATTCAGATGCCACCTCACCATGGAAGTTTCTCCTTCTAGAGGCATAGAGAAGATGCTTGTTTTTCCCACGTATGAGCATTCTCGCACCCTGCTTATAGAGCAACCTGCGAACCTCTCGCAACCCAGCTATGGTGCAACCTGCGAGAATCAGGCATTCTCTCACCCTAGCCATAGTGCAACATGCAAAAATCATCTTTAATAGGGTTTTCATAAAGGAAAATGCAACTTCTTTTCTCAAGAAAAGTTCTTCTCCCTTCTTTCTTCAGGAACTCAGGTCACTGACCCCTCTAAAGACTACAGACAGGTTTACATCATTAACGGTCATAGGGATGACGAAAATAATGTGCAACAATTATTCAATCGTACAACAGATCCTCAAAATCACGTTTTGGGGCAGGGAGGGATGGAAATTCACTGAGATTGAATGGGAAAACTCCTCATTCCGACTGTTCCCTCTAAATTTTCTGAAGTTTACCCACCACAACATCCCTCTATCCCTTTTAGATTTTTCATCTTCTAGAGTGTTATCTAGAAATACTGCAATGATTAATGCAACTATTAGTGGTGAGGAGAATATGGTGTTTTGGAAGTCATTAAATTGCAACCAAAAGATGAAAAAATAAAGTATGCACAAGACCTAATATCAAGTTATTAGATCCTACCTTGAAAATAAAAACAATGCATGCTTCAACATTCTTTTTGAACTTAACCATCCTGCATTTGTATGGACATGCCCACTTTATAAGTAGCATAAAACTCATTTAACTATTATGGAATAAACAAGCCCAAAAATTAGGAAACTCCTAAGATGAACAAGTTTTTCATTGATTTCATGTTAGTGAATGAACGATGGAAACACGAACAATAGCTGGAAAAAATAGCAGCAAATATGAACACTCATATTAAGTTATTAGATCCTACCTTGAAAATCAAAACAAGGTATGTTTGAGCATTCTTTTTGAACTTACCCATCCTACATTTGTATGGGCTGGGCCCACTTTATAAGTAGTATAAAACTCATTTAAATATTACAGAATAGTTAGGCTGAAAAATTAGGAAACTCTCAATATGAACATGTTTTGCATTGAGTTCATGTTAGTGAATGAACGATGGAAACACCAACAACAACTAGAAAAAATAGTAGCAAATAGGAACACTCAGAAACCCACAAACCTAGAATTTCAAATATATTTTATTTTATTTAGATTGATTGAAACCACTTACCAACCAACAAAAAAATCAGACAGTATGATGCAACAAATATTGGAAATGGCATTGATGCAAAAAGAGATCCCAATTTCCCTAATGCCAGTAAATAAAAAAGTACATTAATATAAGGATTGTGAACAAGATTATAAACATTTCTCCCAAACAAGTAAATACATTTAGCTCATATCAAGTAAATATATATCTTGCAAGGAAAAATGAGTCCCATCCAGTACTCTTAATGGCAATATTTGCATGATGCCTTCAATGAGAAAATAATACTCACATTAAAGAAATGGAGCTGGTTCCTATCCCAACAAGGTCATTTAGTAGTGTGCCCCATCCAATTTTCCAAATAAAATCATGTACATGAATTATTTTAATTCAAGTAAAAAAAATTGATTTAAAAAAGTCATCCCTATTCAACTCACCTGCCAACCAATACCCCGACTTAGAACATATGCAAGAGGTGTGGCACTTGCAAGTCGTAATGCCACCTTACATGCTCTTGTTGATTGTTAAAATGTCATGATAGTTATTGTCAAATTGCAATTGCATTTACTAAAAGAGCCATGTCTGCCTCATCATCCCTAAGATATCATGCATAGTATTTAAAGATATAACCACTTCAAATGCCAAGCCAATCCAAAAACACCTACCACTCATTTTTAAGCACGTGAAAAGGTAAAAAAGTGACAGTTGTGTATAACCTCAATAAGAGAACCAAGAATTGTAGATATCATTCCAAACATATTGTCGACATGCAATATTCCAGATATAATATAGTATGCAAAACAAAAATATTTAGCAAGCAATGGCAGAAAAACAATAATATATCCAAAACAATACCAAAATAACACTAGAAAGAGCACCTTTATTAATCATAACATTTTTCACTTGCCTCTTTGAGGGGGAAACCTCCAGTAGAGCAGAGCTCTATTACAATAATTCTCTAAAAAAAAAAAAATCATACCCTCTACTCCTATTTATACTAAATCTATCTATCCAAAAGAACAATCTAGAGGAAGATCCGTCTAGAAGCAGAAGCTTCTATTAGGTCTTCTTACATTTTACTTATTCTTCCGTACTGCTAGGCCTTATTAATATTGGCCTTTATTACATGGAAATATATTATTCCACCTATGTGAGGGGTTAGGGAGGTTAGGTCCCTAACATGCTCTCCCCCTTAAAAACAACCTTGTCCTTAAGGATTGAGATGAGGAAATTGTTGCAAAATGGTAGTTGGCTCTCAGGTGGCATCTGTTGGAGTGGTATATTTCCATTGGAATAACACTTCCTTGATGGTGCACTGACAAAGATGACACTCACACTGGTCCAAAAATGCTTGTGGTTGCAACCAGATGGAGCCTTCTTCATCCAACTCGAGAAGGTTAGTTTGAGTTTGGCATTTAGTTCCAATCACCTTCTTTAAGTAGGAGACATGAAAAACAATATGGAGCGTAGAATGACTGGGAAAATCTAACTAAAAGGACACATGTCCCACGTGCTTGAGAACTGTATAAGGACCATAAAATTTGGGTGCCAGTTTCTGACAATGGTCGGCCTTGAGTGAAGTTTTCTTATAAGGTTACAGTCGAAGAAACACATGGTCTCCTTAAAAAAATTTACATTCAAAGAGACCTTGATTTGCTTGTTTCTTCATGTGATTCTAAGCCGACCAAGTTCTCTTTGAGGGTACGAATAATAGCCTCTCGAACTGTAAGCATTTGGTCAACCGCCTGGACCTCTGAGACACTTGACATGTATGAGAGAACTGAAGGTGGATTTTTTCCATATACTTTTTCAAAAGGAGTCATGCGAGTAGTTGTATGGTAAGAAGTGTTGTACCACCATTCAACTAGTGGTAACCATTGTGGCCACCAATTTTTCCTTTCAGATGAAAAACACCTCAAATATGTTTCCAAACACTTGTTGACAACTTCAGTTTGACCGTCAGTCCGGCGATGATAGGTTGTACTAAGATGCAATTGGGTTCCCTATAGCCTGAATAGTTCTTGCCAAAAATTGTTGGTGAAAGTGGGATCTCTATCAGAAACAATAGAATGAGGCATGCCATGAATCCATGAAAATTTAAGCCACAGTGGAGGCGGTAAATGGGTGTTGAAGAGAAAAAAATGGGCATACTTGGAAAGATGATCAACGACCATCATGGTGACTGACTTATTGCCCGATTTTAGTAAGCCCACATTAAAATCCATAGAGATGTCCCTCCAAATAGTGGGTGAATTGGAAGCGGTTGTAGTGTGTCAAGAGCTTTGAATGTTTCTCCCTTGTTGCATTGACAAACATCACATTCTGCCACAAAAGTGTGAACATCTTGTTTCATACCATCCCAGAAAAAAAAAAACGTTTGACCCGATCATAGGTTTTGGTAAACCCTGAGTGCCCAATTGTGGGTGTAGCATGAAGTTCAGAAAGCACCGTGGATTTAAGTTGTGAGTGTTTAATTAAATACAAAAGACCTTTGCAGAGAAGCTCATCATTGTGCCAAGAGTACCTAGGGGAAACTGGAGAATTGGCTTGCTATTGTTGGATCGTATGTGAAATTTTTGGATCTTGTAGCCATTCCTGGCGAACATCTTGGAGCCAATCTAGTACAATGAAGAAGAGGGAAAAAAGGGACCCTTCATCTTCATATTTTCTTGAAAGAGTGTCAGCCACCACATTTTCTTTTCCTTTCTTGTAAATGATCTCATAATCATAGACAAAGAGCTTAGTCACCCATTTTTTGTTGCACCAGGGAGGAAGGTCATTGCTCCAGAAAATACTTGAGGCTTTGATGATTTGTCTTAATTTGGAAGCATTTCCCCAATAGATAAGGGCACCAAAGATCCACTACATGCAAAAAAACCAACATTTCCTTTTCATAGATTGATTGACCCAAATGTCACTCTAACAGTTGTTTGCTAGTAAAGGCCAAAGGCCAACAATCTTGCATAATGACTGCTACAATTCCTCTCCCATAAGAATCACATTCGAGGACAAAGGTATTTGTGAAATTAGGAAGGGCCAATACCATAGGGGTGCACGTAGCTTCCTTCAAGGTTGAAAGGCCTGATTAGCTACAGGAGTCCAAGTGAAAGAATTATTTTTAAGGACAACAATGAGAGGCACTGCAATATTTCCATAATTCTTAACAAACTTGTGATAATAGTCAATTAAACCCAGAAAACCACACAATCTTTTAAGAGTCTAGGGGTGAGGCCAATCCTTCATAGCTTCAATCTTCTTAGGATCCACCCTGACACCTGCCTTGCCAACAATATGACCCAAGTATTCGAATTTCGAGGCTCCAAAAGAACATTTAGATTGTTTGAGGAAAATTTGGTGCTGAGAGAGTAGATGCAGAACTCGATCCACATGAGCAAGATTGGTTTTCTAGGTTTTACTATAGATGAGAATATCATCAAAGAAAACTAAGAAAAATTGACGAAAAATAGGACGAAAGACATGATTCATGAGGCTTTGGAAAGTGGAGGGAGCATTACACAAGCTAGAGGGCATGACCAAAAACTCATAGTGGCCCTCATGAGTTTGAAATGCAATCTTAGGAATGTCAACTTCTTTCATATGTATCTAGTGGTATGAGAACACAGGTCAAGTTTAGTAAAGAACTCGACACCACTCAATTCATCCAAGAGATCATCAATGACAGGAATGGGAAACTTGTCTTTTATGGTGAGTTTGTTGAGGGCGTGAAAGTTAGGACACATGCTCCAAAAGATTTCTTTCTTAATTACCATGACCACAGGAGAAGAATAGGGGCTCGTACTAGGACGAATAACGCCTACGGTGAGCAATTCTTGAACAATTTTCTCAATTTCATTTTTCTGGGCAAAGGGATGATGATAGGGACGAACATTGGGAGGAAGGATTCTAGGGATAAGGGGAATGGAATGATCATGAAAACTACGGGAAGGAGGAATTCCCTAGGGAGTGGAAAAAACAACTTGATGTTTGGAGAGGATGGATTGGAGGTCCGGTGGCACAGAGGGTGTCTCCGTGGCGTGAATGGAATGGAGTTGTGCAATAATGTCGGAATGACCTTTTTTGAGGAGATTTTCCATGCGATGGGAATTAATGATCTCAGGGGAACATGCTATGATGCCTTGGAACTTATATTGTTGGCCCTCCTAGTTGAATTGCATGGTTAATTCCTTAAAATCCATGATAATGGGACCCAAAGTCCTTAGCCATTCGACACCCAACACAATGTCACACCCAACACCCAACACAATGTCACAAACACCCATCTTGATATAAAACATATGACATTTCATGTGGTATTGACCAATTTGGAGACCCACATGTTCACAACGCCCCCCACATTTCATGGACCCACCATTGTCAATCACGATTTGAAAATTATTGACTACACAGATATAATAATAAGTTTCTCGGGAAATGCAACAATGAATAAAATTATGGGTGCCTCATTGTCAACAAGGATGATGACCTTACAATTCTTAATGTAACCAATTAGCTTGAGGGTTTGGGGAGCAGAAAATCCAATGAGAGAATTCAGGGAAATGACTGGTTCAACTTCAGGAGGGTCAGAAGGTGGAGTCATGTCAGAGGGTTCAGGTGACTCATCCATAGGGAGAGCCTCGACATCGTCTTCATAAACATATTCGGATATGTTCATAAAAATATCGTGTTCTTTACACTTGTGCCCAGTAAAATATTTGTCATCATCATAAAATATTGTGTTTCTTACTTTGAGTAATTCTCTATGCAAGTCATATATATTATTTCCTATTAATTGAGCTTGGAAATTTGCATAGTTCAAAAGCTTTCATTAATCAAATAAAAAATTATATATTGTTGAAGATCTTACTGGAAAATAATCTCTTTTAGTTTTGAGATCATCAAAGTATTTTCTGAATGGAACTGTCGGGAGTTTCCTTCCTTGAAGATAGGTTTCTTCTCCACTTGGAATTTTTTTTATGTTTCCTAGACCTTCTCTAGGAAGTGACAACATGAAAAGATCATCACTAGGGACTTCTTCTTTCAAAGATCTTCGGACTTGCATATTATTATTTTTTTCTTGGCAAGTCGAGCATTCAAGATGTTTCCCTATATGCTTGTGTGAACTAGGCATACTAGATGAAGAGGATGTAGCAATCTAGTTACAGGTGTGCTTCATCTCAGATGCAAGAAAACTTAGTTATGGGAGTCTTAAGGACAATGATCTGTGTATTGCAGACAAAGGAATTGGTTTCTTTGTTAAGTCTTTTTCATGGGAAATTATTTGGGTTTTGAAGTTTTCATACTTATTTTCCCAGACAGTAAAATATTCAATCCTAGTCTAGTCAAACGTAACAGGTTGAGCTTGCTTGGATTTGTCCTTTTCCATCGTGTTGTGCAAGCATGAAGTTTTTTGGACATTTTTTTGTAAAGGAATAAGAGTATCATTGCCAAAGAGAATCACCAAGAGAGACTTGAGTTGGATGATCTGAGAATTTACTGACATATCGAAGCCCGGAGGGAGAATATAATCTTTCAATAATTAATATATATATAAGGATCATAAAGTGAAACATAGTATTTCAGATAAACAGTAGAAAAAGTGGGGCCATTGGAGAGGGGTGCATAAAATCCACTGACCAAAGCAACAGATAATTATTATGTTTGATGTCAACTACACATACCATGGAAGATACTGGAATATATGGTCGGACTAAAGGGTTTAAGCCAAACTTGATTGCACCTATATGAGCATAAGAATATCTCTTCTTTTTCACCCAGTCCATTAGATCTCTATCTATTAAGGTAATATTTACTATATCTTCATGAGAAAAGAAAGGAATATCAATGGAATGGACTTTGATGAATGAATGGGATAATTAATTCCACCACTCAAGTTTGTAAACATCTTGTGGATGGATAGGGGGAGTTCCTACTGTTTTGAAGAATTAGGCTCATGGATAGAGATCAAACTTTTGTTTGCACGTGTTCTTGAAAGTGTTGATGAAGTTCATCATTCTGCTATAGATGTCATGGTAATACTACCTACTATAGTAGAGACTTCTTTGAATTCGACTGTATCCAACGAGGGATCCATCTAGTAAAGGTATTCAACACGGAGAAAATAACCAGAATAACAGGGAATGACCTACGGTCATAAACACAAATCCTTGGCTTTACAGACCTAAAATTTGCCTCACATCCCACTGGCTTTAACTATTTTCTCATAATTTACTAGAAATAACATTTATGCAGATAGATAGCCAAATGACAATAAACTCAATAGAAAAACGTAGAGATGTTGCATCAATATTACAACATGAAAATATTTCATTGAGTGAACAAGCTCTTACAAATTAACAGAATCTTGAAGAATAAAGTCCTTGGCTCTGATACCAACAATAAATATCGACCTCCAATATTCATTTATAGACAAACTGCTTTAGAATGAACCTCCACAAAAGAGACTTTAAAACAAATAGATTTATAGACTATCTCATAAGCGACTTTTGGTACAAACTATCTAAACTAGTTACTTTTGATTCCTAAGGTCACTAGTTGATGTGAGGGAAGAGAATACATAAACTGGATTGATTTATAGACACATAAGACATGGTGTCTTTACCAATTGTTTCTGATTCCCAAGATCTCCAGTTGGTGCAAGGGAAGAACATACTAAGCATGGACCAGACTATATAGACTCAATACTATGATTATGAATTTGACTTGCATGGCTCCAAATGCCAACTCTCGAATGCTCAAATGAGAGGCTCAGGTCTTTATTTATAGCATAGCCAGTCAGTTATCTAGGAAATAATAACTGGCATATTCAAGTCAAAAGTATATGCTTTCACGAGGGATAAATCTCATGATCCGACCAGACTGACAAAAGACAAAATATGACCAAGATTCGGGGAAAGTGGGGACAACCACTTGTTATCTCGTCCCTTAGAGGTATTTTGACATATGGGGATCCAAATCAAACCTATCATACACACAGTGGATTTCTACATCACCCATGGAACAATATGGCATATGAAATGACCGATAGACAAAGTACAAAGTGGAGTGTATTTCCACACATGAAACATATTTTAAGATTTTATAAATAGATATTATGTACAAACTCGGGTCCACAATGCTTCCACACTAGTCCTCCATGCGCTTATTCAAATTATGAATCTCTTCTTTAGTCCAAGAGATGTCAATTTCGTAATCATATGGATCATGTGATTCAAGTACATCTGGAACAGGAAAGGGGAAGTCATCAAGGCAACGACCCACAAAGGATTCGGGCATGAGTGTATGTTTATGATCTTTAAGATACTCTCCTTGATAATTGGTTCGAACCTTAAGGGTTAGGACATCTCTTCTCAGGTTATGCCTAGGATTTTTCCATCCTTATCCTTTAGTGCATCTTCATATTATACATGTTCTTGAGGATCAAGTTTTGACAAAGATGCAACTACAAATTTTAGCTTGAATTTAAAACAGAGTTCATACGGTGCCGCAATAATAAGTTCACGCTGCAAATAGAAAATAAATTGTGGTCCTTTTAAAGACCAATATTCTCTTGGCATAAATATTTCAAATAAAATTCCAGTCCATATAGTCCATGGTTTTTTTACTAGATTTCTAGTGTCTACACATACAATAATTTTCCTCTTTTCTTGTTCCAATTGGAACAGCAAGGCATAATTCTCCCAACATACTGGTCTGAAGCCAATGTCAGTAACACATCATATTTTTCATAATCCATGGAGAATTTTCTAACACAACCCCATATTTCCTTTGAAGCATTTCTTAAACTTGCAAATGCCTTCTACTCCCATTTTCCCAAGATTTGAATATTCATGGGAGATTCTTTAATTTCTTCAATTAATGTGGTTGGCAATTCTTCTTCTTCTCTTTCTCTAATCATCATTTCTATGACTTCTCGACTTACTTTTGTCAATAATTATTTTCTTCTTGTATCCCAAGCTTGGTCTTCTTCTTCTTGAGTCATAGGATATTTTCCTTTATTCGATGGTCCTGCTGAAAACGTGGCTAAATATGCAGTTTTGGCTTCCTTGGTTAACATATCATTAAGGTAGTTTAAGTGACCACATTTAGCTTGCACAGTAAAGTCAAAATTATCTAGCCATAAAATCCATTTTTGAATTCTAGAATGAGACTATGTAAAGAGATTTTTAGATTTTAACATCCCAAGTAAAATTTTCAGATATGATCTAATTAGAAATTTTATTGGTTTGAGATAGAGTCTAAAATGGAGAACTATCTTTTTTACAACAATAATTTCTTTGTGGTTGGAAGGGTAATTAATCTCTTCTCCTCAAAAAACCCTGAAGCATATGAGCATACAACCTCAACTCCATTAATTTATTCAATTAGTACATTGGCCCATGTATTATTTGATGCATTTGTCTCTATGATATAATTTCCTTCTCCAATGGTTAAAGACAATGGTGGAAGAGTTTGGACCTTGTCTTTAATCCTCCTAACAACTTCAGTCATTGCATTATTCCAGACTGGAGGATTCTTTTTCAATCTCTGTTGTAGAATGAAAATGTCTGTTGCATGTTCTTTGTAGAACGACCTAACATAAGTGAGGCTTCCTAAAAACCTCTGCAATTGTGTTTTATCACGAAGAATGTTAGAAACTTATGTAAAATATTTCAAAATATGGTCTTGGAGAATTACCTGGCCTTTTGTTATCTTGAAACAAAGAAATTCAATCTCAATTTTCCCAATTTCCATTTTGGTTTTGGATAAAACCAAACCATGTTTGAAAACTAGATCATAAAACTATTGCAAGTCTTTGAGGTGTTATTGTAGATTCTTGGAACATATAATAATATCATCAATATAAATTATTAGCCATGAATACTCTCTGATTATGTCCTCCATCCTTTTTGGGAATTCACTAGGAGCATTTTTAAAACCAAAAGGCATTACCTTCCACTGGTAGTGGCCATGGGGAACAACAAAAGCAATTTTATGTCTGTCCTATGGGACTATACCTATTTGGTAGAATTCGTATGTTAAATCAAATTTACTAAACACAATCTTTCCTTTTATTCTCTGTAATAATGAGATTTTATTTGGAAGAGGATACCTAATGTTCTCGATAACTTTGTTTAGTAGTTTGAAGTTGACTACTAACCTTGGCTTTCCTCTCTTCTGCTCAGAGTGCTAATTGGCATAAAATCTTCTCCATGCACATGCTCTCTTGGATGGCTCTATCAACCCTTTCTGTAAGAGATCGTTAATCTCTTGCTAGCAAATATGAATTTATGTTGGAATCATCAAGGTTGTTGATGCTTTTTGTGGAGTAATTTTTGTTGGGTATGTGTTATATTCTTTGCATGTGTGTGTGTGTGGGCGCGTCAGATATGACAACTGTTGTTTTTGGGCGGTCTTTTTCTATTTTTAGCGGATTTGTAAATTAATCCCGGATTAAGGGATTAGGGTTTTGGTATCTACAGAATACCTAAAAACATTGTATATATTGTATGGCGAATGGTGAAATTCGATATAATGAAAATAAGAAAGGTTTTCCCG
>SNQJ01S0001830.1:102883-129023 GCA_010110895.2 Picea sitchensis
AAACAGGAATGCCCAGAACCCTAGACATCCAAAAACCTAACCCTAGGAGATGAAGCGCCAAAAGTCATGTGGGCCCCGTTTGGGTAAGTTAGTACATTAACTTCTCGGGGTCGTAACTTTTGCATACGATCTCTGTTTTAGGCGTATGATAGCCCATTGGAAATGTATCTTAGAGGATATTCATTCTAGGGCCTCATTCATGCCTTCGTCTATCATCTATTTGAGATGATGCCAAAAAACCTTCATTTAGGCCCTCAAAATGGCCTCGAAAATGAAAACTGCTAAAAATAGTAAATTGCCAAAATTGCCAGAAAACTGTTTTGAGCCAGTTGGAAAAGGTGGGTGGCCACCGATATCCATTTTAATCATAAGAGTATCACCAACCCATCCTAATTATGTTATTGATGTGTTATTTTTTTAATCGTATTCTTCGTATAATAGCATCCTAATTTTATTATGAGCACAACATAGAAAGTTATAATAGAAAATGTGTTTGTCAACATGAAATGAGTTTCTTATATACATTTATGCTAATAGGTTTATGCACATTGAGCTCATAATATTTAAGTTTTTCTCTTCATGGACACTTTGAGAGGTGCCAATTAATATAAACCCAAAATGTTTAGAGGAAATGATAACCATATGTTTAAAAAAATTAAGAACAATTCTTGGATGGGGTGATACTCATCGATACTAGGCACACCCACATGGAAGCTCTAATGATCGACGAGATCAAAGCCAAGGGCATGACAACTAGTAGATCACTAGTGCATACAGAGAATTGTGGGAATTGAGGCGGCTTAGAGCTAAAGGGATTCATACCAGCTCATTACATGTGCGGTATTGATGATATCCATTAACGTAGGAGGTGGTCTCCCTAGCGGGCTACGAGGCCATCAGTGTTGTGGAAGGAGAAGTCTCAGGAAGAAAGAATGGAGAGTACGAGGAGGAATGATGTAGAGGATTGGAAAGGTGGCCCAACGCATGTTGAGTGGGTGGTAGTCACATCCTAGATAATTAGAGAGGGGTATTGTAGCAACAAATCTCCTAATGCAAAAAATTGAGGGCATAGTGCATGGTTATGTTTTATTGGGAGATAAGTGGTGATGCAGTTGCAGGGTAGGAAAGATCCTGAGTCTTGGGCATCGCGCAAGGAGTTGGGGTGTCTAAAAAAAAAAGGAGTGAGTACAAGGTTTCTTTTTATGCAAAGACAAAAGTGGGTGTTACCTGGGAAAGGTGCAATGGAAAGAGTAATTCTATAAGGTTATCGAAAAGTTGGAAGCATTTGCCTCTTCCCCCTAGTAATATAAGAGAGTTGATTCTTGTCCAATGTGGCTAGAGGACCGACAAAGGAGGAGAGGGGGAGCCAACAGGAGGACAAGAAAAAATAGGTTTCCCCTCCCCAAGGGATAATGAACAATATGCACGCAATTCGGTAAGCTTGGTTGGCAGGAACTTGAGACCAAAAACTCTGATCAGATGCATAGAAAAAGGCAAATGAGGAGGTGGAAGAGGGAATCTGAGGCTAGAGGAAAACTATTACAGAAGAGAAAATATTGGATGAGGTTCAGGAATGGGTAGAGGACCCATATTACTCCAGTACAAGAGAAACCAAGTACTTTAAAATAATATAAACATATTGGATAGTCAAGGAAATGGTTGGGCATGCACTAGAAATGACCAAGGAGGAGCAGGGGAACATTATGTAGGGCACTCAAAAATTTTGAGGCAAAATTCGAGTTATTTTGCAAGTCCTAGCATGGAATTGTAGAGGAGTAGTTCCACAATAGATGTTTGGTTAGTTCGTATAGTGTGGTATTGATAACTATTATTGTATAGGAGTAGTTAGTTCCACACATCATTAGGATATAGGGTTAATTAGTTTATTTGCTAAAAAAAAATTAGCAATATGGAGGAGTAGGTTCACTACATGGATGATGTATTGGAATGTGTCTAAATCATTTTTTGAGGGTCCAATCACTATACCACTCCTAATGCCAAAGGAGGCTAGTCTCAAAGGATGAGGGTCCAATCCTTAGCTCACTCCTAATTCCAAAGGAAGGTAAGCTCAAAGGTTGAGGTTATTTGTCAAGTATTTCTTGTGTGCATTTGAACCCTTAATATTTGATGTATCTACAAAATGGATGAGGTGTGAGGCTTAATATGGAAGTGGTGGTAAACGTGTTAGTAAGGTTTCAGGGAGCTCCTCAATTTCTTTGTGCTCCCACATTCTTTGCATTCGATGTCTAAAAGCCTTGTTTCATTTAGACAATGATTGTCTAAATGCAATCGTTGTCTAAAAGTCGTATGTCATGTTGCAATCAGACAATATTTTGTTTCGTCTAGAGGGAATTAATGGATTTGATGAGCTGACCCTTATATGAAGATTTTACATGAGTTTACATGAGTTTACATTAGCTTCCAGGAAAAATGGTAAGAGCCCCATCCATCTCCAAGTCGCGATGAAAACATTACTTCTCAAGCCATTATAATAATGAGGGAGTTAGTATGGATCCCTAAACTTGGTAACTAATTTATTAGTATTATTTTTCATTTATAAAACAATTTAATTATTAATTAATTTTAATAACAATGTTTTAAAACAATTACAATTAATTTAATAATATTTTTAAATAAAATATGTATTTTCTCTAATGAATTTTAAAACTATTTATGATCTTTTACAATGTTGAATTTAAAAAAAAATTATTGTGTGTATTTTTTTAATAGTACTTAATAGGGAGATATTTTTTATGCTACAACAAGGCTAAAATAGGTATTGATTAAGAATATTGTCAACTTGGTAGTTTTTATTGATTTACTCAAAGAACTAATAGGAGAGGAGAGAAGACAATTGAGTACAAAAATAGAATCTTACACATGGAATATATAAAAAAATTCAAAAAAAAACATAGCTAACAATTGCATGTTGTAATCCCTCCCTTGATGTCCCAAGTTGATAATATTTTTTTTCATCGTAAGTCCTCTTAGATTTTTTTCCCCTTGTGAGAGAAGGGGAGGGGTTTGGGTCTTTCTTCAAAATTTCGGCAAAGGATTTAAAAGATTCAAAGTGAACCCTTGTTGTTGGCTCTTGTGGTTCCTTGTCTCCTTGATTCCCTTTGTCTCATCTTCGTCCTCCTCTATTTCCTTTGCATCCTCTTCTTCCTCCTCTCATTCAGCTCCTTTTTTTTGGATCTAGAACCTTAAGATGGATATGTGTCGATGTCAGGGTGCATTGAACCCAAGTTGGGTTCAATTTCTTCATGTTCAAATTTCTTCCCAATGTCTTCTGGAATTTATGAACCCTCAAGATACTCTAGAACTTCAAATTCATTATTTCTTGAAGTGGGAAAACCATCTTCGGTTACTATTGGTTGAGGTATCCCCTTGTATTGATTAATACAACACCTACTTGAAACCTTCTTGAACTAAGATTCTTCTCTTGAATGTTACTTTGACTGTGGTTGTTGATGGGCTTTTGGACAATTTTTAGTAAAATGTACATAAAACATGACAAATATTGCATTTGAATCGAATCTCTTTGAAATCTAGTTTCTAATAATGCCTCCACCCATCAATATTAATTTGCAAAGCCTATGGGATTTCCTTCTCCAAATCCACCCCCACACATATTCTTGCGCAAGGAAACAAATTTTGTTTTGATTCTACTCAATCAATGAATAAACCCAGATTATTTCCAATGTCTCTAAGAGTGCAATCCACCCATAAAATTAGAGAGATACAAGGCAATATAACCCACATCATGACTAATGTTCTCCTAGGTTGAAGTCTAGGGACCATCGGGTTAAATATATTCCCCTAAATCCCATAAAATATGATCTAGAATGGAATATTAGATCACACTCTTTCTTCTTAAGAAAAAGAAAGGCAAAATATCCACGACTAGAAGAAAAAGATGATACTTGTCCTTTAATTTTGGGAGATAATTGCTCACCCGTCCTTCTGTATTCCTTCAATTGGTGGATCTTCTATCCTTCTACTCAGATTGGGAAACAAACAGTGCATCTGTTCAATCCTATAATGTCTACACGAATCAATTTGAGGGTGCCATCTTCCCAAACTTTCCATGGTGTTTTAGAATGTTGTATAATGCAAGTATTTTGTAAAGCTATTGAGAAACTATTTCTCATGGTTATTTAGACATTGTGGTTGTAGTAATAGACAAGTGATTTAATTAAGATATAAGAGTGTATTTTTTTTTTTCTTTTTCCAAATTACACTGCCCAGGGAAAACCCCTAAGCACTTCCCCTCATTTAGAGGATGGTACCCAGGGTAAACACTAGAATCTTCAAGGTACAAGGGCAATCAACAACAAGGCTCAAATCCATTACAACAATATACACGTCAACATGTAGCAGGTACTTCCCCTCATTTTGAAGATGGTATCCATGGTAAATCTTGGAATCTTCAGGGTACAAGGTCAGTCAACAACAAGGCTCAAATCCATTACAACAGTATACTCGTTAAGAGCTCAACATGTCACTAGTGAGAATTGAACCTGGGTGGGAAGGATAACAATCATTCCTCCCAACCACTGAATCTAAACCCAATTGATATAAGAGTGTCTTGTTATCCAAACATATTCTTTAATTTAGAGATTATCTTAAGAGGTAAGAGTATCACCAACCCATCATAATTATGTTATTGTTAAGATTAATGTTGTTATTAGGTTATTTCCAATTTACTAGAGCATTCAATGCATTTCCAAAACAATAGCATAAAGAGGATCACTAAGAGAAACACAATCACAAGGTACACAACATTTTATCCTGGGAAACCCTCATGGGGGAGAAAACCCAACAAAACCTTCCTCAACAATAGATTGCCAAGACTAAAAACAAAACACCAAGAATAAGCTAGGACTAAGTATGTGCCTCTCTTCTCCTTCCTCCTATAAATGCAACTACCTTCAAAACATGCGCACTAGATGAGTGAGTGATTTTTTCAAGTGAGGCACCATCCTCACTTATAAATACTAGTTGAGGATGTGCTAGGGTTATGTCTCTTCACTTAGTAGGGTCAACTTCTTCCAAGAGTGGTTAAAACCACTTTATAAACCCTAGGGGGCAACTTTACAAATACCACCATATAAATATGGTTTTACCAATCCAAAAAAGGGGATTTGGTCTTATACAAGACCCGACATGATCAATCCACAAAAGGTGATTTTATCTATAATATAATAACCCAAATATAATTAGAATATTCTTCGAAGTTACAATATTTCAACACTCCTCGTTAACAAGAAGGGTATTCTACTGACATAACCCAATACACCATCATCAGGAGAAAGAGAGGGCAACATCATCAGCAGCATCTGGAACACTGACTGGCACATCTACAAATCATCGAAAGTTTTTCTCATCATCAATATCATCATCCACAACATGGAGCTCTAGTAGCATCATCATCATCAACAACAGCGTGAAGTTGAAACATCGACATCAATTAATAAAGATAGAACAATAATATCACCAACACGAGGTTGGTACACCATCATCAACAACACGAGGCTGATACAACATCATCAACAACACGAGGTTGATACAACATCATCAACAACACGAGGTTGAAACAACAACATCAACAACATGAGGTTGAGACAACAACATCAGCAGCACAAGGCTGAGACAACAACGTCATCATCATATGGAAACAGAATAAGGCAAACGCAACAACAACATTTTGTGGTACTCTCACAGACCGTCCTTACCAGACCTTTGGGATCGGTCCAAGAATCATAATATTACCTAGGATATAAAATCCTAACAAGCTACCATGTGGTACTCTAACAAACTGTCCTTACTGTACCTTCAGGATTTTCCCAGGAATCATAAGATTCCCTAGGATATCAAATCCTAGCAGAGCTACCACTACTGACCACAGCTGGCATATACATGAATAGGTACTCTGACAGACCATGCTTACCAGACCTTTAGTATCCTCCCAAGGATGATCAATCCCCTAGGATATGAAATCTTAACAAAGCTACCTAATGTTGATCAGGATACTATAGTTTCATCGACATCACTCCCCCTTTCAAGGGTGGTCCTTTCAGACAACACCTAGCTTGTCTCGGAAGTACTCAAACTTCACATGAGACAAAGGATTGATCAACACATCTACAATCTCCTCATTTGTGCCAACATATTGGAGCTTTATAGCTCCCCTCTACACCATATCACGAATGTAGTGATATTAGATCTCTAAGTGCTTCAACTTATCATGGAACACTGGTTTCTCTGTCATCTTTATACAAATCTGGTTATCACATAGAATCATGGTGGCTTCCATCTCCAGATCGAATAGACCTATCAACAACTTCCAAATCCAAATGGATTCACAATTGGTGGAACATGCTGCAATATATTCCACTTCTGTCATGCTGAGAGAAATATTGGATTGCTTCCTTCTTTGCCATGAAGTTATGGCTGACCCCAAACTGAAAAAACATCCTAAATTTCTCTTTCTATCATAATCACTTCCAACCCAATATGAATCAGTATAACCATTAGTCTAAAGTCATGATCTCCGGTATAACAGAGACCATAATCCAACATACCCTTAAGGTATTTCATCACATGATTTGCAGCTACAAGGTGAACACGTCTAGGCTCTACTAGATACTGACTCAAGGTGTTCACAAAAAAACATATATCTGGCCCGGTATTCGTCAGATACATCAAGGAACCAATAATATGTCTGTATAGAGTAGCATCAACCAACTCTAACAAAGTATCAACCAAGAGATTCAAATTTCTTTCCATGGGTGTGTTCATGGATTTACATTCCAACATGTCAAATCTTTTCAGTATTTCAATTGCATACTTCCCTTGGTAAAGGAAGATCTTCTTTGAGATCTTCCAAACTTCAAGACCTAATAAATAATACATTGGGCCTAGGTATTTCATCTCAAACTCCGCAACGAGCTTCTTCTTACACTCTATGATGATATTTTCTTCTCCTGTTAAGAATAAGTCATCCAAATACACTAGCAGTATAACTAGATCATCATTCATAACCTTGAAGTAAAGGTTAGAATCAGCTTTACTCTTGGTAAATCCCAAACTCATCAGGAAACTATCAATTCTACCATACCAAGCTCTAGGAGCTTGCTTCATCCCGTATAGAGCTTTCTTCAACCTGCAGACATGAGTATTTCTATATTCAACTTCAAACCCTTGTGGTTGTTCTATATACACTTCTTCTTCAATAACACCATTTAAGAAGGTTGTTTTAATTTCCATATGGAGTAACTTCCACTTCATTTTGACTACAAGAGCTATGATGGTTATGATAGAAAGTGTATCTGGATACAGGAGCAAAAGTATATTCATAATCAATACCTTCCTTTTGAGAAAAACCACGAGCCACAAATCTTCCTTATGTTTTTCAATACTTTCGTCTCTTGCATGTTTTATCTTGTATATCCACTTGGAAGATACCACGTCTTTGTTCTTTGGTCTGGGAACTACTTCCCATACATCATTATTTATAATGAATCAATATTCTTATGTCATGGCATCCACCCATTCTTTCTTTTGAATGGCTTCTTCAAAGCAAGTAGGTTCTTTTTCTATGAGATCACACATCAAGGCCATATAGCTGGAGAATGGATTAGGTTTATTGCTTTGTCGCATGGTTCCTTCTAGGGCACCATACTTCTCAGCATCTTGAATAAGTTCTCTCGCCCAAGATGGATTTATATTGTGATAGATCGTCATACGGGGAGGTTCTTGAGATTCTATCATATCATGATCTTCTAGAATCTCATCATTGGGGATAACTGTAACTTCCTTCAAGGGTTATGCAACTCTAGGAGCTATAGGTTCTTCTTCATATACTTCTTCAAGATGGCATTTCCTTGATATCTTGAGTGTTGCATCTTCATCAAAGGTTACATCTCTGTTGATCTCCATATTATGGTCACGTGGTATGTAAATTATGAAGGCCTTAGAGACCTCACAGTATCCAAAAAATATTCCCGTATTTCCTGAGGGATCCAACTTAGTTCTCTTTTCTTTTGGAATGTGTACAAATACTGGACAGCCAAATATTTTGAGATAGCTTACTTTTGGCTTATTTTCGGTGAACATTTCTTCAGGGGTTTTGAATCCAAGTGCACTATGGGATAATCTATTTTGGACATAAATTGTTTCTCTTGTTGCTTCAGCCCATAGGTGCATTGGAATATCTTGATCATGAATCATAGTCTTCACTGCTTCCATAATTGTTCTATTATTTCTTTCTCTTCTACACCATTTTGTTGAGGATTATAGAGAGTGGTGAGCTCCCTCTTAATCCTGACATCTCTGCAAAAGCTTCCAAATTCATTTGAGGTTTACTCTCCTCCATTATCTGACCTGAGTATTTTGATTTTTCTTTCGGAGAGGTTTTCTACCAAGGATTTAAATTCCTTGAACTTTCCGAGTACTTCATCTTTTGACTTCAAGAAATAAACCCAAGTGTTATGAGAGTAATCATCAATAAATGATGCATAGTATACATACCCTCTTAGAGAGGTTGATGACATTGGACCGCATACATCTAAGTGGATGAGTTCTAAGATTCCTTCTTCTTTACTGTCACTCTTTGGGAAATGATTCTTTACATTCTTTCAATGTGCACATCCCATGCGTACACCTTCATGATCAACCTTAAATTATGGTAAATCTGTAACTACCTTTCTTACATATAGTACGGCTTTGTAGTTGATGTCAGATAGTCTTCTATGCCAAAGTTCACAAGGATTTTCAGTAGAGTGAGTTAAGGCTACATTTGAGTGACCTTTTAACTTGTACAAACCTCCTTCTTTTGTTCCAATAACAACTACATCTTTTATAGTTTTTCCTTTAGGCCACATAAGAGCTTCACCATCTATGAATGCAACCCTGAAACATTTCTTATCTAGGGATGAGATAGAAAGTAAGTTCTTTTTCAAACCTAGTACATAGAGTACATCCTTCATTCTCATCAGAGTTCCTAAATCCAATTTGTAAGTGGATTCTCCCATTCCTTTGATAGGGTACTGATAATCATCTCCAAGTGAAACTTTCTGGAGGAAGCCCTTTTCTGTAAGGCTAGAGAGAATGTCTTTATGACCTGTCATGTGCTTAGAAGCACCATTATCTATGAGCCAAGTATCTTCTCCAGGTGTGACAGATCTTGAGAGGGAAGAAAAGAAAACATAATCTTCAATTTCTTATTTGGTCAACTTCTTGGGTGGCTCATCATCTTCAGTTGCATGGGCATGATGTCTTTTTTTATTTCTCTTCTTGTATTTTTCCTTTCTAGAAGGACGATTCTTAGCAATGTATCCCATATTATCACAATGATAACATTGATAAGAGGAGAAGTATTTTCCCTTTCTTTGGCCCTTATGATTTTTATGGAATATCCTTGGAGGGTGAGATTCTTTATGAAAAGGGGTCTCCTTTTGGAAATGAGACATTTTCTTTCCTCCTTTAGTATGAGCAGCTAGTGCTTGATCTTCATCTCTTAATAGTACGACTTCTTGATTGGCCACCCTTGCTTCTTCTTGAACACATTCTTCCCATAGACTGTCAAATTGGAGTTTCTATTTTCTTGCACAGATAGTTTTTTTGGTTTTCTGGTACTAGCCAAAACTAGGGTTTGACTTTCCGGAGAATTTGGCCATTGAAAATGTGCACTCAAGCTGCAAAAAAATGCACTAGGGTAGGGTGCACTTCCCTAGATAGTTTTGGTCAGAAATTCCTCTTCAGTAAAAATCCCTAATTTCCTTGTACGACAACAGTGACGTTTTTAGATACCTAGGGGAAGGTGACTGCTCTATTCAGTGATTTTTGAATATAAAGTGATTTTTGAGATATGTAATGTTACTGATTTTCATACTACTAATCAAAGTAAAATAGGAAGTGAAAGAATTATAAAATCATAACAACTTATCTCAATTTATTTATTAATTTTACGAATTAATGGCATAGAAACTAACATTTTAACTTTTTGTCTATATGATCCTTGGTTTCATATACTATTGTAAATGGTTAAAACATTCATTAGTTTAAACCAACATTTCACTATTCAAACATCACACTAATAATAAAAAATACATATTAAACTATGACATAAATTGTGTCTAATAATAAAACATATATTGCAATGGAGCATAAATGATTAGCCTACTGCAATATAAATAATTTCGAACTATAAAATACAAAGGTGGTTATAAAGCATTGTACACTTAAAAATTATGAATTAAAAAATTAGCATAACTTTCCTCCCCTCCCTTACTTTGGTACTAACATCATTATGTATTAGTATCTTTACTTTGATACTAACATCATTATGTATTATTATCTTTGTGATTTCTTCTTAATTACAAGCTTATTGATTCTCTATTGTTAGCCTTCTTAATTAGAAGTTTATTGATTATCTATTGTTATCTTTGTCTTTGTGATGCTTTCTTAGTTCCACCTCCAAAGATTTTATTCTCATTTCCATTGATATTTCTAAAACCTTAAAGCTCTGAATTTCTTAAAATTATTCATGATTACCCTAATTAAATATTAATTTTAGATAAACTGGAATTAATAAAATTCAATTCAATAGGACGATATCTTGTAGCATGATCATCTAATAAGAGGGAGATAACTTGAATACCTAAATTCCATAATATTAATGAATAACTTTTTGGGTGCTATGTTCAATTCAGATCAGATCATTGATTCATCTTTTATATGATTTAGTCTCCGCTATATTCTAAAAAATCAAATCTCTTTTGTATTTTGGTCCATTTATTATGTGATAGTATTAGCTATATTTCCAGAGATCTTATTAGATGTTATGAATATATACTTCATGAATAAGTTGAGTATCACATAAAGTATAACTATATACAATATAATTGAAATCATATAGTGTCTAAAAGGAATTTTAGACCAAAATTTTTTTGTCAAACATTTACAACATTCAATGTTAAAAATTCACTAATAAAACATAAGCCTACTAGTCAAAGTGAATCTTGACTTTCATTACAAAATAATTCTTGAGAATGGAAGTCCACGTCTGAATCCATAACCATCAATTTTCAAAACCCAAGATCCCTGTCTACTAGTAACCCTTGGAGAAGACAAAGGGAATTGTTGATGTTACGATAGTTGTGGGAGGCATTAGCCTCCATGTGTAACCTTTGACGAGAATAGAATAAGTATTCCCGGAAGCTAGAAAAACCCTAACGAATGAAAAAGAAACCTAAAAGACAAGTTGGCTAAAGAGAATATTTTATATTAAGTCATTAGCCTCCAAGAAGAGAAGTCAACCCAGTTAGGTGACTTAGAGCACTATAAATAGAGGACACTAGAGCTCATATGGACTCACTCACTCTCACAACTTCATAAGGACTAGTGGTTTGCATGACTAGAGGAGAGTTGCAGTTGATGCAGTGGTGACTTGGTCTTTGGTTTATGGTTTGGACTTTCTGCTTGGTGCGCTAGCTTTGGAGATAGGTACGCTACCTTGATTGGCTATTGGTTCTATGGTTTGCTTCATGAATTATTCTATATGTCAAGGTTAATGTGATCGGGGGTGGCCTTGTGCCTATGGTTGGGTGACAATATTGAGATATTGTCTACGATGAAAGCGAGCACACCTATTATTTTAACAGGTTATGGGCCCACACTATCTTTGGATAGTCTAACCACTCGAAGATAGATTGGGAGATTGTTGAGCTCATTGCAGTTGCAATTGCAGTCAGAGTTTTGTTGCAGCAACAAAATGCTAACCCTATTGTTGAGGCATCTTAAGTGAAGTGATTCACCTAATTCCTCGATAGCCTAGTGTGCCCTAACTTAGCATACTCCTTGGTACTCTCAACAAGCCAAGGCGTCAAGTTTGAATTTTTTTTCAAAGTCAAAGTCAAATTCAACGCAACGATGACTTACTCTTTGAAGTCAGAAAACAAGTTAGAAGGGGCTTCAAACTTCATAGCATGGAAGACAAGGATTGACCTCATCCTTGCCAAGAATAAAGTGTTATATATCGTAAAAGGCAATATCATGGAGCCATAGTTTGAAGCAGGAAAAGAGAAGGAATCTCATAACGTTGAAGCAATGGAGAAGTTCAAGGACAATGACATCAATTTTATGAGTATCATAGTGGAATTTGTAAAGGATCATTTGATACCCTACATTTCTCATCTTGACTCATCCAAGAATATGTACGATGCCCTAACTAACCTTTTCTCAGTCTGAAATATTGGACAAGTGATGAGTCTGAAGAATGAACTCTGTGACACAAAGATGACAAAGTATGACACCATAACTTCATCCTTTGTGAAGATTTCTCAGTTGAGAGATCAATTACAAGCTATTGGAGAAGCCATTCTAGAAAAGGAAGTTGTGAACATAGCACTCAATGGTCTTTCTAGATCATGGGATGCATATGTTGCAAGAATGAATACAAGGAAGGAGTTCCCAACATTAGAAGAACTTTGGACCTGTTGTGCACAAGAAGAGACAAGGTTAAAATCCAAGGGAAAACCTTAGAAGGAAGAAGATGATCAAGCCTTTGCAACAAAGCTCAAAAGACATGGAGGTAAGAAAATATATGATTCAAGAAAGAAGTTCAAGAGAGATGTGTATAAGGTACAATGCTTTGAATGCCATGACTATGGCCCCTACAAAAGGAATTGTCCTAAACTAACAAAGAAGAGAAAAGAGAGACATCACGCATCAGATGCCAATGATGAAGAACCTTCAAAGAAGACAAAGCATGATGAAACAAAATTCTTCTATTATTTAGATTTTACTAGAACAATTGAAAATGACATGTCGTTGATCGATAACGGAGCTTCAAGGCATATGACAGGCGACCGTAAGAATTTCCCAAGCATGAAGGAAAAGAAGACACCTCATAAAGTTGAGCTTGGAGACAAGAAACCTTATGCAGTCAAGGGAATTCGACAAGCTACTATCAAAATGGAATCAGGTAACTCTATTCATCTTAGTAATGTTCTATATATCCCTAGTTTGAAAAAGAATCTAGTATCTATTTCTTGTTTGGAAGAGAAAGGAGATAGAGTAGCTTTTGTAGATGAAAAAGTTCTTGTATGGTCTAAAGATTCAAAGATAGAAGACGCTAGAGTCATTGGAACTCGTGAAGGAAGATTGTATAAACTCCTGGGTCAAAATACTCAAGCTCTAGTACAAGATGAAATCAACCCTAGTGAGTTATGGCATAGAAGATATGCTCACCTTCATTATCAAGCCTTTCCATCACTAAAACAGATGGTTGTAGGCATACCAAAATTACAATCAGTACATGAAGGTGTGTGCAGAGGATGTGCACTTGGGAAGAATATCAAGAAGCCATTTCCAACCAGTGAGAACCAATCCAAAGGGATCTTAGAACTAATACATTCAAAGGTATGTGGTCCTATGCCAGTGAAATCTCTAGGAGGATCTCTTTACTATGTGACGTTTATAGATGACTTCTCAAGAAAGACATGGTTGTATATGTTAAAGACTAAGGATGAAGTATTTATCAAATTCCAAGAATTCAAGGCTAAAGTAAAGAACCTAACAGAGAAGAAGATCAAGATAATAAGATCTAATAATGGATAAGAATACACCTCCAAGGAGCTCGTTGCCTTTTGTAAAGAAGCTAGGATTAGGAGAGATCTTATTGTTCCTTGTAATCTTCAACAAAATGGTGCAGTTGAAAGAAAGAATAGAACTATTGAAGAATCGGTCAAGGCAATGATGAACGATCAAACTTTATCCATGTTCCTATGGGGAGAAGCAGTTATGATAGTTGTTTATATTCAGAATAGAAGTCCACATAGAATATTAAATAACATGACTCCAGAAGAATCCTTCTCATGAAAGAAGCCAAGTGTTGAACACTTGAGAATCTTTGGATGCCCTATCTATATTCATGTTCCCAAGAATAAGAGAAAGAACTTGGAACCTTCAGAAAAGAAAGGTATATTCGTTGGATATAGTGAATCATTAAAAGCATATAGAATTTATGTTCCAGGTCAGCAAAAGATTGAAATCAGCAGAGACGTAACTTTTGATGAAATGATTGCATTTAATAAATCTATAGAAGACTCCATATACTCCAATGAAGAAGAGGAAAATGAAGACACCAAAGAAGATATCACATGTTCTCCAGAACACCCAGATGAAGAACCAAAACCACCACATGAACATGTGGAACCAGTAATTGAACTTAAGACTAGAAAGAGATCAGCATGGCTTGAATCCACCTTGCAAGAAATAGAAAGACATAAATCTCCCAGTGGCACCTTCAAACAAAGCAAGAAACCCAAAATATTTTCCAGTTATATAGTGCTCATGACAAATATTGTTAATGCATAACCTTCCACCTTTGAAGAAGCAGTCAAGCAGAGAGAATGGAAGGAGGCCATGATGGAGGAATACCAATCTATTATGAAAAATGATGTATGCAAAGTTGTGCCTAGACCTAAAGATAAGTCTATAATTAATTCAAAGTGGGTTTATAAGATAAAGCATGTTGTAGATGGAAGTATTGACAAATACAAGACAAGATTTGTGGCTAGAGGATTCTCTTAGTAGGAGGGAGAATATTATGATAAGACAGTTTCTCTTGTTTCCAGAGATACATCTATTAGAGCCATCATATCTCTAGCATCTTCCATGGGTTGGAGTTTACATCAAATGGATGTAAAGACCATATTTATCAATGGAGTGAATGAGAAAGAAGTATACATAGAGCAACCTCAAGTTTTTAGGTACACCCAAGAGAAACCCATGTATACATATTGAAGAAGGCCTCGTATGGACTCAAGAAAGCTCCAAGAGCTTGGTATGCACATATTGATAGATACTTGACAAGATTTCGATTTTCCAAGAGTCATGTCGATCCAAGCCTCTACTACAAAGTTGTGAATAATGCACCTATGAATAGGTCATGATTCTATTATTATATGTTGATGATTTGTTCCTAACAGGTGAAGAGCCTCTCATTATTCAGTGTAAGAAGGATCTAGCCTCAAAATTTGATATGAAGGATCTTGGTCTCATGCACTACTACTTGGGATTAGAAGTATGGCAGAAGCGTGGTGAAGTCTTTCTAGCACAAGGGAAGTATGTCGTAAATATCCTTCAGAAGTTTGGGATGATGGATTGCAAATCCATTGCAACTCCCATGGTAACAGATTTGAGGAAGTTGAGAGACTATGATTATGATCTAGTAGATTTGTCCCTGTACCGACAATTGATTGGCCCCTTGATGTAGTTGGTGAATACTAGGTCGAACATTTGCTTTGTTGTGAACATGTTGAGCCAGTTCCAAGTGGAACCTAGACAAGAGCATTGGATAGTTGCAAATCATATCTTGAGATATCTTCGTGGAACAATAACATATGGTTTGAGATATGTCTCAAACAGTGAAGTACAACTGCATGAATTCACTGATTTAGATTGGGCAGGGAGTGCAAATGATAGAAAGAGTACTTCTGGTATGTGTTTCAATTTGGAATCGGTTATGATTTCATGGGCCAACAGGAAACAAAATTATGTTTCACTCAGCGCTATAGAAGCAGAGTATATTGCAGCTTGTGATGCTTGTGCGGAAGCAATGTGGCTTCGTAAGTTGGTTTCAGGCGTTGAATTCGACTGTGGTATATTGTGATAACCAACACTGTGTGAATATCTTAGAGAACCCAGTGTTCCATGATAGGTCAAAGCACATTGAGATCAAGTATTATTTTCTCTATGATAAGGTCCAGAGGGGAGAAGTGGTTCTCCAGTATATCTCCACTGATGAGCAGACTGCAGATATTTTGATGAAGCCTTTGTCCAAGACAAAGTTTGCATACTTGAGGGACAAGATGGGGCTTGTGGAGATTTCTCCCTTGGTTGAAAGGGAGGAGATGACTTCCTCGGTTCGGAGGGAGCACTGATATGTGGCATCATGGATTGTTAGTGAGTTGTGGATCAGTATCATGCTAGTACAGCTTAGAGATGGTCATACAATTTAGAGATGATGCTTGCATCATGCTAGATGTGATCATGCTAATACAACTCACATATGATACAGATATTTGGAGTTGTTGATATAGTGGCCTGAGGAGCATTGTGCTAGTACAACTTAGAGGTGGCATACAATTTACATATGATGTATTGACATCATGCTAGATATGTCACGCTAGTACAAGTTAGAGATAATGCAGGGGGCTCGTGTCATGCTAGATATGATCATGCGAGTACAACTTAGAGGTGGCATACAACTTAGATATGATGCATTGGCATCATGCTAGATATATCATGCTAGTACGACTTAGAGATGATCATACAACTTATAGAGATGACATAGTGAGGCATTGATCTACATCATGTGAGTACAACTTAGAGGTGGCATACAGCTTAGATATGGTGCATTTGCATCATGCTAGATATGTCATGCTAGTACGGCTTAGAGATGATGTAGATGATACTTCGGATCACGTCAGTACAACTTAGATATGATGCATTCACATCATGCTAGTACGACTTAGAGGTGATGCAACTAATGACAGTGTTGATGCAAGTCGATATCAGATGATATAATTTGATTGTTGTGGAGACTGCATGTCTCTGGACAGTAGTTGTATGCTACTGACGTGGATGTGTTCCACTGGTAGTGATTGTGTGCCATTGGTTAGTAGCCATGCCCTACTAGGAGTGGTCGTGTACTATTGGATAATAGTTTTGTACTACTATGGATAAACACAGTTGTGTTTTATTGGATGGCAGTGGCAGTGTATCTGATTTCCATGGAGACTATCACTAGTGTTGGAGATGATTTCCAACTAGATGGATAGTGATGATGGTGCTCGTGATAGATGGATAGTTCTTGTATGGTCTAAAGATTCAAAGATAGAAGACGTTAGAGTCATTGGAACTCGTGAAAGAATATTGTATAAACTCCTAGGTCATAATACTCAAGCTATAGTACATGATGAAATCAACCCTAGTGAGTTATGGCATAGAAGGTATGCTCACCTTCATTATCAAGCCTTTCCATCTCTAAAACAGAGGGTTGTAGGTATACCAGAATTACAATCAATACATAAAGGTGTGTCCAGAGGATGTGCACTTGGGAAAAATATCAAGAAACTATTTCCAAGCAGTGAGAATAGATCCAAAGGGATCTTAGACCAATTACATTCATATGTATGTGGTCCTATGCCAGTGAAGTCTCTAGGAGGATCTCTTTACTATGTGACGTTTATAGATGACTTCTCAAGAAAAACATGGTTGTATATGTTAAAGACTAAGGATGAAGTATTTATCAAATTCCAAGAATTCAAGGCTAAAGTAAAGAACCTAACAGAGAAGAAGATCAAGATAATAAGATCTAATAATGGATAAGAATACACCTCCAAGGAGCTCGTTGCCTTTTGTAAAGAAGGGATTAGGAGAGAGCTTATTGTTCCTCATAATCCTCAACATAATGGTGTGGATGAAAGAAAGAATCGAACTATTGAAGAATCTGTCAAGGGAATGATGAATGATCAAAATTTATCCATGTTCCTATGGCGAGAAGCAGTTATGACAGTTGTTTATATTCAGAATGGAAGTCCACGTAGAATATTAAAGAATGTGACTCCAGAAGAATCATTCTCATGAAAGAAGCCAAGTGTTGAACACTTGAGAATCTTTGGATGCCCTGTCTATATTCATGTTCCCAAGAATAAGAGAAAGAAGTTGGAACCTTTAGAAAAGAAAGGTATATTCGTTGGATATAGTGAATCATCAAAAGCATATAAAATTTATGTTCTAGGTCAGCAAAAGATTGAAATCAACAGAGATGTAACTTTTGATGAAAAGATTTCATTTAAGAAATCTATAGAAGACTCCATAGACTCCAACGAAGAAGAGGAACATGAAGACACCAAAGAAGATAACACATGTTCTCCAAAACACCCCGGTGAAGAACCAGAACCACCACATGAACATGTGGAACCAGTAATTAAACCTAAGACTAGAAAGAGACCAACATGGCTTGAATCCACCTTGCAAGAAGCAGAAAGACATAAAGCTCCCTATGGCACCTTCAAACAAAGCAAGAAACCCAAAAGGTTTCCCAATTATGCAATGTTCATGACAAATCTTGTAATGCAAAACCTTCCACCTTTGATGAAGCAATCAAGAAGAGAGAACGGAAGGAGACCAAGATGGAGGAATACCAATCTATTATGAAAAATGATGTATGGATTGTTGTGCCTAGACCTAAAGAGAACTTTGTAATTACTTCAAAGTGGGTTTATAAGATAAAGCATGTTGTAGGTGGGTTTATAAGATAAAGCATGTCGTAGATGGAAGTATTGACAAATGCAAGGCAAGATTTGTGACTAGAGGATTCTCTTAGTAGGAGGGAGAATATTATGATAAGATAGTTTCTCTGGTTCCAGATATACATCTATTAGAGCCATCATATCTCTAGCAGCTTCCATGGGTTGAAGTTTACATCATATGGATGTAAAAACCGTCTTTCTCAATGGAATGATTGAGAAAGAAGTATACATAGAGAAACCTCAAGGTTTTGAGGTACACCCAAGAGAAACCCATGTATGCAAATTGAAGAAGGCCTCGTATGGACTCAAGCAAACTCCAAGAGCTTGGTATGCACGTATTGATAGCTACTTGACAAGACTTGGATTTTCCAAGAGTCATGTCGATCCAAACCTCTACTACAAAGTTGTGAATTATGCACCTGTGAATAGGATGTGATTCTATTATTATATGTTGATGATTTGTTCCTAACACGTGAAGAGCCTCTCATTATTTAGTGTAAGGAGCTAGCCCCAGAGTTTTATATGAAGAATCTCGGTCTCATGCACTACTACTTAGCATTAGAAGTATGGCAGAAGCATGGTGAAGTCTTCCTAGGACAAGGGAAGTATGTCATAAAGATCCTTCAAAAGTTTGGGATGATGGATTGCAAATCCTTTGCAACTTCCATGGTAATAGATTTGAGGAAGTTGAGAGACTATGATTTTGATCCATTAGATTCGTCCATGTACTGGGAATTGATTGGCTCCTTGATGTCTTTGGTGAATACTAGGTCGAACATTTGCTTTGTTTTGAACATGTTGACCCAATTCCAAGTGGAACCTAGACAAGAACATTAGATAGTTGCAAAGCATATCTTGAGATATCTTCGTGGAACAATAACTTATGGTTTGAGATGTGTCTCAAACAGTGAAGTACAACTGCATGAATTCACTGATTTAGATTGGGCAGGGAGTGCAAATGACAGAAAGAGTACTTATGGTATTTGTTTCAGTTTGGAGTCCGTTATGATTCCATGGGCCAATAGGAAACAAAGTTTGTTGCACTCAGCACTGCAGAAGCAGAGTATATTGCAGCGTGTGATGCTTGTATGGAAGCAATGTGACTCTGTAAGTTGGTTTATGGACTATTTGATCAGGCGTTGGATTCGACCATGATATATTGTTATAACCAACGATGTGTGAATCTCTTAGAGAACCAAGTGTTCCATGACAGGTCAAAGCACATTGAGATCAAGTACTATTTTCTCTGTGATAAGGTCCCGAGGGGAGAAATGGTTCTCCAGTATATCTCCACTAATGAGTAAACTACAGATATTTTGATGAAGCCTTTGTCCAAGATAAAGTTTGCATACTCGACTGACAAGTTGGGGCTCGTGGAGATTGATCCCTTGGTTGAAAGAGTGGAGATGACTTCCTCGGTTGGGAGGGAGCACTGATATGTGGCATCGTGGACTGTTAGTGAGTTGCAGATCTATATCATGTTAGTGCAGCTTAGAGATGGTCATACAGCTTAGAGATGATGCGTGCATCATGTTAGATATGATCATGCTAATACAACTCAAATATGATACAGATGGTTGGACATGTTGATACAGTGACCTAAGGAGCATCGTGCTAGTTCAACTTAGAGGTGGCATACAGTTTAGATACGATGTATTAACATCATGCTAGATATGTCACGCTAGTACAACTTAGAGATAATGAAGGGGGCTTGTGTCATGCTAGATATAATCATTCGAGTACAGCTTAGAGGTGGCATACAGCTTAGATATGATGCATTGGCATCATGCTAGTTATGTCATGCTAGTAGGGCTTAGAGATGATCATACAACTTATAGATATGACATAGTGAGGCATTGATCTACATCATGTGAGTATAACTTAGAGGTGGCATACATCTTAAATATGATGCATTTGCATCATGCTAGATATGTCATGCTAGTACAACTTGGAGATGATGTAGATGATACTTGGGATCACGTCAATACAACTTAGATATGATGCATTCGCATCATGCTAGTATGTCTTGCAGTTGATGACATTTTTGATGCAGGTCGATATCAGATGATATAATTTGATTGTTGTGGAGATTGTACGTCTCTGAACAGTAGTGGTATGCTACTGAGGTGGGTGTGTTCCACTGGTAGTGATTGTGTGTCATTTGTTAGTAGCCATGTGCTACTAAGAGTGGTCGTGTACTACTGGATAATAGTTTTGTACTACTATGGATAGACACAGTTGTGTTCTATCGGATGGCATTGTATCGAATTGCCATGGAAACTATCACTAGTGTTGGAGATGATTGTCAACTAGATGGATAGTGATGATGGTGCTCATGATTTGATCTATGTGATCACGAGATAGTTCGTGTGCTATGTTGTGTTATCGATTGAATGGTTTGTTTGTTTTCAAGACCATTTCTTTTAATACCTCCCTAGATAGGAGGGAGTGTTGGTGTTACGGTAGCAACGAAAGGTATTGACCTCCACGTGTAATCTTTGACGAGATTAAAATATTCCTTTAAGCCATAAAAACCCTAACGAATGAAAAAGAAACCTAGAAGACAAGTCGGCTAAAGAAAATATTTTATATTAAGTTATTAGCCTCCAGGAAGAGAATTCTGGCCTAGTTAGGTGACTTAGAGCATTATAAATAGAGGGCGCTAGATCTCATTTGGACTCAATCACTCTCACGACTTCATAAGGACTAGTGGTGCACATGACTGGAGGAGCGTTGCAGTGGTGACTTGATCTTTGGTTTATGGTTTGGACTTTCGTCTTGGTGCGCTAGCTTTGGAGAGAGGTACCCTACCTTGATTGGTTATTGGTTTTATGGGTTTGCTTCGAGAATTATTCTATCTGTCAAGGTTAAGGTGCTCGGGGGTGGCCTTGTGCCTATGGTTGGGTGACAATATTGAGATATTGTCTACGGTGAAAATGAGCACACCTATTATTTTAACAACAACCTCTCATCTACACCTCTATCGATTAAACTAATGAAGAACTCGTTACCAGAGGAATCATCGCTTCCTTCTCAAATATTTTTTTTATGTCATGGAATGAACAACTAAGAAAGCCATGGAATGCTAAAAATCGATCAAGTCAAATGAACTTTGTTTGAAATTCACCTATGACCATGAAGGGAACATGTCGTCCTATGATAAGTATTGAATCACTATGGAAGTGGCATTGATACAACTTACAAGGCCTAAATGATGCAATGTTGAAATTGAAATAACCGCCTCGATGAGTGCATCCATTCCCTTATAGCATATTGACGTCCAGCGAATTGAATGACCACCATTCCATGATAAACGAGTGGTGAACCCTAGTCAAACTCTAAACAAGCTTGCTCTCTCTTCCTGTCAAGAAGTCACACTGGGTAACCTTTGGGTGTAAAATCCATCCAATCTTTGAACCAAAAAAATAGAAAGAAGAAATCTCAAATCATTTAAAAAATAATTTGATTTTGGCAGTGTTTTGAAGTGCAAGCATGTGTTGTTAATGGGTTTTGGTGTGGAAATATTTAGTTTGTCATTTAGATAATTTTAAAACTGAACAAGTGCACTATCGTTAACACATTTAACTTAACAATAAATAAGTGTAATTATCCTTTCATGCATTTCAGTGTTTATAACTTGAAAAGGTAAAGTGTAAGTTACATGCAGTGCATGGCTATGTTGGAGATAGGATGCATTGTTTCTATAGTGATATAACCAACATTTTAACACTATTAAAGCTTTCACCAATTGCAATTTATTAACTTCAGCCCTACTTTGGAATTTCAGGGAAACATTTATTGTCTTTTTGCTACCAAAGGCAGAAACTTGTTTAATTCATTTAATCATTCCTACAATATTGAACAAAAGCAAATCTAAATAGTAAGCTCCACAAGATAAAGCAAATACAGTATAAATGATCATGTCAAAATTAATAGCTTATATAATATCATCTAGACATTGCCTTAAATGCACAATAAAAGAAAGTAAAGAGCAAGCTCCAAGAGTACCAAGGATTGCCTCTTGTTTATTGTGCCCATTGTAAGTAGCCTATCCAATGTACTTCACATTGCCTCCAACACATAATAAAAGAAGTAAAGAGTAAGCTACAACTAACAAGCATTGCCAACCATAAAGAGTTTAATACCCCAAACGAGGCCATTTTACTCTTTTATCAAGAGAATTTTGTGCGAAACTGGCAGTTAGATAAACTTATATTAAAATGAGCAGCATTAGGTTATGGGGCTCAATGAATTTCGGAAGTCAAATTGAGGGTAACAATTGCTCCTCAAACGTTTTAATTAGGTAGGATAGAAACATTTTAATTAGGCAGTAGCAGTCCCTTTTTAACACTTTGGTTCAATATGAAAACCGAAACTTGTGTTACACCATATTTAGAAATCAATGTTGGGCAATCAACATCTTCAAGGCCATGAGACACCTAACTTTGCCTACATAAATTCACAAACTATTTTCTGCACCATACAAACATTTCAAAGTATTAAGAGCTTTATATCAAATGTAAAATCATTATTACAATTTGAAATTTATTCGCTGGGTGAAGAGTTATAATCTCTCCTTGACAATTTCTACTAAACCCACGGCTTAGTTTTCCAAGACAAAAAACTTTGATTTACAACATAAAGATCCCTCGGAATAATACCAAAAATAACAGAATAATTTATACAATGAGAGCTTTGTTCTCAGCAGCCTGCTTTTTTATTACACAAATGATTGTCAAACACAATGAATATTTTTTGTTTTTCTCTAGCAAACGAAAGGGAAAGTTACAGAGACACGGAAGTAATGATCAAAAAATGCCAATTTTACAATAGAGATCGGAAAATAGATGTTTATGACAAAAGAGAATTTCAGTTGCAACTGTCGCTCAACCCATCACATCATTTGGCTTTGTATTCCTTCAAAATAAAAAATGCAAGGAGATTGATGAAAAAACCATTGAGAGAAGCATGCCTGTCACCATCTCCTTGGAATTGAATATCCCAACTCATGAACCAATTTCAAATAGCATAATGGTACATTCACTCTAAAATTTTCTGGCAAGCATTATTCAATCATAATACAGATCCTCAAAATCATGTTTTGAGAGGGGGTGGACTGGAACTTTACTGAGATCGAACAGGAAAACACCTCATTCTGACTGTCCCCTCTGAATGTTCTGAATTTTACCTACCACAGCATCCCTCTATCCGTCTTGGCTTGTTCAACTTCTAGAGTGTTTACTGCAATAATTAGTGCAACTGTCAATGGTGAGGAGAATATGATGTTTTGGAACTCATTAAACTGCAGCTAAAAGATGACAAATTAAAGTATGCACAAGACACCTCATATCAAATTATTAGATCCTACTTTGAAAATAAAAACAACGCATGCACCTCATATCAAATTATTAGATCCTACTTTGAAAATAAAAACAACACATGCTTCAGCATTCTTTTTTAACTTACCCATCCTGCATTTGTATGGACAGGGCCCACTTTAGAAGTAGCATAAAACTCATTTAACTATTACGGAATAGACAGGCCCAGAAATTAAGAGACTCCAAAGATGAACAGGTTTTGCATTGAGTTCATGTTAGTGAATGAATGATGGAAACACCAACAGCAGCTGGAAAAAATAACAGCAAAGAGGCAAATAGGAACACTCATATCAAGTGAGCAGCAATTTTTTGGCATTTTCTATCTTAACCTCGCTGAAAAGAGGGAATCAGGTCTGTGCATGCATATGGAAAACTAGATATGCATCAGACATCTCTATCGGCAATGCTCTCGTGGACATGTATGCCAAATGTGGAAGCATTGAAGATGAGCTTAAAGTTTTTGATGAAATACCTGAGTGGAATGCTGTTTCTTGAAGTGTCATGATTGCTGCGTATGTTCAGGAAAGTCAAATAGAGAATGCACAGAAACCATTTGATGAAATGCCTCAGCTAGCACCTGAGATCTTCGACACCGGCATTTCAGTTTACATAGAGGTTGATAACTTCATAAATATTGCATCAATGTTGCGCCAACTCTATACTTGGTTTGATCATCCAAATCCTTACCGTAGACTAGGAACAGCAATGACTGCTCATCTTATCTATCCAGTACTGAGGGAGAATGGATCAATTGTTGACCATCATATTCTAGAAATTTTATTTTTTCTTCATAAAGAGTCTGCGTATTGTAGAGCATGATGACAATCAAAAAGGTACAATATAACAAATGAGTAGGGTCCTGGAAGGAATGGAGAGACATGTGTGAAGGAACATTGCCACTTTACAGAAAAATAGGAAGGATAAGAAGATGTTTTCAAACATGCAGGATTTCCTAGATTGGTTGTTTTTGCAAACTGGTCGACCAGAAGATAAGTGCAGAAAGAAATGCACGTGGTTGTTTAGTTCAATATGTGAAGCTTTTCCTGTTCGCTCATGCGCTCATTGGCTCAAGTCCAAGTTCAAAAATGCAGAGCAGGTTCGAAATACCTTGAATTTTTTTGATATAGGGTTGAGATTTCTGGAACTTAATGGTGATAAGCATGCCATTCAGTTGCTTGAGATATGGATGGGAAAATATGCTTTCTTGATTGGTTTGAGTGGTGAGCTTTGAAGGAGCAGTTGATATCATTCAATGATATGTTTATTAAGACACAACTAGAAAGCTTCAACATTTCTTCTTCTATCGACATGTTTCTTCAAAATCCATGTTGTGAGCCTACCTATCTTAATTTCTTAACCCCTTTAATGCCATTGTAGAAGGAATATCATGGATCTCTACGAATCAAAACTATCTTCCATCTTCAAAATTTTCTGAAGGTGATTGAATTGGGAATTGAGGAGCAAGATATTCAAGTATCTCAGGAAATGACATGCCTTCAACTGAAAGAGGAGAGTAGGGTGCACAAACTTGTACCCTTTAGTGAACCTCCTTTTGTAAATTTAATGTCTCAAATTATTTTCAATCCACAGAAAAAAAAAAAAAAATTGTTGTCGGTGTCTCAAAGTATAGAGGAGCTTATCAGGCTAACAGTGAAAATTGTTAGGATGTTTTTTATCAGCGTCTTCAATATTCAAACAGTGTTTCATACAAGCTCTTAGAAGCTTGTGTCTGGAAACATTATTGAACTTGACCTAAATACATATAACCATTCAGGAGGAACAGATCTAGTAGACACGATGTATCTTTTGAAAGGCTATAAACAATTACATCTAGCTGGCGCTTTGCTGCCTGCATTAGCTAAAGAGAATGCAAAAGCTTCTGGTCAGAAGCTTCTTCAGAGTCTGTTTTCATTAGGAAAGGCAATTCCTCCTGCACTACAATCAATTTCTTTGGAAATTTTAACATTGGCCATAACCTTGGGTGTTGGACCACCCAGCTAGTGTTGGACCACAGAGCTTTGAATCAATCAGAGACTGATAGAGCGGCAGACATTACAGCTGGAAGTAACTTTTATTTTGACTTCGAAAAGTCGTTCAACAAATAAAGTTTTCATATAAATATTGCATCTCACTCTCATTACAAGAAGCTCTACAGAATTTCACTGCTAGACTACTGTTGAATGCAGTTCTGGATGATTACTTGAAGGTAGAAAGCATTACAAAGTCCAGTCTACTCAAGTTTTTAGGTATATTCTATCATTTTTGGTTCAATTTCATGTCGAAGTTAGGGCTCGATGACATCCTGAACAATGCTATTAGTATTGTGTAGAGTTTAGGCTGCAACTACAGGCATGACTCCCATTAGTGTGCTAAATTGGGGTAAGGTCTTTAAGAGTTTAACTATCCTTTCTGAGAATGTTATGCACAAAGTGCTAA
>SNQJ01S0001831.1:0-13435 GCA_010110895.2 Picea sitchensis
AGATTAGTTGTAGGGATTTGGAATAGGTGTGAAAGATAACTTTCCAAATATGCAAACAAACATAGTATATTGTGATAGGGAGAGTTAAATCCACTTACTACATTTTGTCTTGGGAAGCCATTCTCACACAAGGGTCAATCACGAGGTCGCATTAAGACTGGCAGAGTTACTCACCCTGCTTTGTTGCTCTTGGTGTAGAGATTGCGCGTATTATGGGGGTAACTTGAAGGTATACCCCCAATTATGAGTGGAAGCCTTTCGAGTTGATTTCAGGCTAGATACCCTACCTTTGCGCGTGGATTGGACTATCGAATGTTTCTCGAGGCATCATTGTAGTAATTGGTAACCTTAGTGGCCTATCTCTCTAGGTTCTTTACATGAGGTGACTATGGAGGGGTAAGTCTTCACAGTACCTGGAATTGACGTTGGCCAAACTCACTCGGGCTCCTTGGAGGGTATACCCACGATTATGTGTGAGAGATTGCACCAAGGCATAAGTCCATTAAGTAGGTCGTCAACGTAACTTTTCCATCTGCTCTATCTCAGCTCATTCTTACTTTGTTCCCGCGATGTTGGATTTCACCACCAACTAGTGTGCTTATTGTGAGAAGGTTTTGTTTTCTTGTTTTCTTACTAGATTTTTTGCGTGTGTTGTTTGTTTTCCCTAGTGGACTCTAGACTAGATCTTTGTTTTGATGGCGTCAGTTCCTGGAATGACCAATGAAGGAACTCCTTTTCCAGGGGAACCTTTTGTTTTTCCTTCTTACGGAAACATTGGTCCTCCTCATATTGCTACTTTGAGCCTTCCAGGTCTCACAATTGGATTACTGATCTAGTTGATTTCCACTCAGGTAATCTCGAATGCAGTTAGTTCTTCAGTCACAGGCACTTCCCCCCAAGAGAATCAACCTGATGTTGATCCTTCACCTTCTTCACCAGTGAGGTCTTCTTCGCCTTCTTCACTTGCAAGGTATCCTTCCATTTCATCTTCTTCGTTGAGTGAAAGTTCTGAAGCTAGTAAGCCAGTGAATAAGAAGAAGAAGAAAAGAAAGATTCCTTCCTATAATATGATACAATAATATGATTCTTTCCTATAAAGCTTGTTGTGTTTTATTGTATGATTCCTTGATCACATACATAGGTTTATATTGATTTTATGCTTTTACTATCACTTTGGTTGGTTGCATTCTTTTGCATGTTCATCATTTTATGAGTGTTGGAATAGAGCTAGGATGGCGATGGCGAGAGGAATCATTGTTTAAATGGTATGTCACCTATCCCTCTTTAGTTAGTAAATTCAATATCTAAAACTTAAGGAAGGCGTCATGTTCTGGTGTGTTTTGTTCTAGATCTAGGTGGATCTAGGGAGATCAGTTAGTGTCTGCACCTACCAATTTATCCAATAACAAAATTGATGACTCCACTAGGGAACGGATTATTTCCTAGTTAGTCTAGATTCCCTTGCTTTGATTGCTTGTTTTCTGGTTTCTAAATCTGTGGGAGATCCATCCAAACTCTTTGGATATGAATGTTCACTTATACGATTTGTACTTTTTCCAAATTCCTTTTGTTTACAGACGTACTTGCACTGTACCTGTATATGGCCTGCGAAAACCTTTGATTTTTGCACCTCACTATTTAAACCAGTGCGACATTTTTTCACCCTACCCATTGCTAGCTTGTGAAAACTGTTGATTTTCGCACTGTAATATACTGTTGGCTTGCGAACTTGTTTGTAATTTTTTTTTATATTGGGTCTTGCTATCTTTTGATGCCCAATTTTTCTTTGATCAGCTGGATTGAACTTTTGGAGACTATATTGATTTGTTTAAAGTCTTCTTGACATTCTTTGAGTTGATTTTAGCCATCTTTGCTTTGTTTGGTTTTGAAGGATTAGTCTCTTGCTTTGAGTGTCTTTCAATTACAAAGCCTGCGTTTTCTTTAGAATTGTTTAGGGAAAGATAAGATTTCTTCTGAATAGTTCTCTTTAAAATAAAACTTTTAGTTTGGGTTTCTTTGTTTTAAGAAAGTTCATTTTTGTTTTTAGTGAAATTTTTGAAACAAAAAAATTTAAGTTCTTGCTTTATATTAGATTGGGGGCATCCTTGCATTTGAAGTAGCAAAATTGCATGAATCTTGGCATTTTTTGGTCTAAATTCTGAAACAATTTCCCCCTCATGGCTAGGGGGGGCCATGAATCGTGTATTGGTGTACAATCTATTTTGATCATTTCTTAAAGATATTGATATTGATGAGTTTTTTAAAATTGTTGGGACATTGTGCATTCAAGAATGATAAATGTTTTCTCCTTCTCGTAGCATAGTTCTCACCGAAATGAAAATATTACATCTTCATCTCTTTGCATAACTTTTGAGTCGGTCAAAACACCATATTATCCACGCCATCTTCCTTTTTAGTAAGAATAGCCTTAAAAATAAAGTGCTTATAAAAATTGATTAGACATTTTTATATTTTCTCGTAGCAAACCTACATTAGATTAGTTGTAGGGCTTTGAAATAGGTGTGAAAGATAAATTTCCAAAGATGCAAACAAACATAGTATATTGTGATAGGGAGAGTTAAGTCCACTTACTACATTTTTTCCTGGGAAGCCCTTCTCACACAAGGGTCAATCATGAGGTCGCATTAAGACTGGCAGAGTTACTCACCCTTCTTTGTTGCTCTTGGTGTAGAGATTGCGTGTATTATGGGGTAACTTGAAGGTATACCCCCAATTATGAGTGGAAGCCTTTCAAGTTGATTTCGGGATAGATACCATGCCTTTGAGCGTGGATTGGACTGTCGAATGTTTCCCCAGGCATCATTGTAGTAATTGGTAACCTTAGTGGCCTATCTCTCTAGGTTCTTTACATGAGGTGACTATGGAGGGGAAAGTCTTCACGGTACCTAGAATAAACGTTGGCCAAACTCACTCAGTCTCCTTGGAGGGTATACCCATGATTATGTGTGGGAGATTGCACCAAGGCATAAGTCCGTTAAGTAGGTCGTCAATGTAACTTTTCCACCTACTCTATCTTAGCTTGTTCTTACTTTGTTCCCGTGACATTGGATTTCACCACCGACTAGTGTGCTCATTATGAGAAGGTTTTGTTTTCTTGTTTTCTTACTAGATTTTCCGCGTGTGTTGTTTGTTTTCCCTAGTGGACTCTAGATTGGATCTTTATTTTTATGGCGTCAGTTCCTGGAATGACCAATGAAGGAACTCCTTTTCCAGGGGAAACTTTTGTTTTTCCTTATTACGGAAACATTGGTCCTCCTCAAATTTATACTTTGAGCCTTCCAGGTCTCACAATTGGATTACTGGTCTAGTTTTTTTCCACTTAGGTAATCCCGAATGTAGTTAGTGCTTCAGTCACAGGGACTTCCCCCCAATAGAATCAACCTCATGTTGATCCTTCACCTTCTTCACCAGTGAGGTCTTCTTCGCCTTATTCGCTTGCAAGGTATCCTTCGATTTCATCTTCTTCGTCGAGCGAAAGTTCTAAATCTAGTAACCCAGTGAATAAGAAGAAGAAGAAAATAAATATTAAGAAGAAGAAAGATAAACAAGGGTCAAAACCTCCAACCACTATCAAACATGTTGGAAAACAACTAGTTACTGTTAATCATGCTAGGATTATTGATGATGTCAAGATCACCCAAACAACTCGTAAGCCCAAGTACCCTTACAGGACATCTTCTTAAGGATTGCCCTAGTCTATCCAAGGTTATAGAAGTATGGTATACAGACCCTGACCAACCCATGTCATCAGCCTCTGAACAACATGTTGATGACCTCTCTTCAACTAGTCACGATACTGTTAGGAAGAAGAAAAGTAGAGTCAAGTTCCCGTGTGTGTTATGCAAAGGGAGTCATCTAAATCACCTTTTCCCTCATATGGACGAAGCCTCAAAATTACTAGAAGACGTGATGGTTTCACAACCTCAACTTCTAGCTGCTTATCATAAGTTTTATCTCAACCCCCCTGTAGTTGATGGAATGATCACTTCGGACCCATCATCGGTCAATCTGATTGATCATGTCGTCAATATGGTAACATCCTTAATTGCACCAGTTGACAAAGTGGTCGATCTGATCCCATGTTCAGTCGATCCCACTCTCCCTGTAGAGAGTGTTAACAAAGAAGTCGATCTGTTTTCACCTGTCGACCCCATTCTCCCCTTGGAGAACGAAACCCAAGTGGTTGATCTGATATCTCCATCGATCGATCCTAGTCTCCCGCTAGAGAGAAAACCTAATAGTACCCATGTTTTCCTCATTGATATAGAATCTACCATGCCAGTGGGTATTCCTCTTTCTCTCGTGGAACCCCCTCCAAGTAATGAGGCCATATGTTTTGATTGGGGTGTGATAAATAGACCTAATCTTCCCTCTCACATTCCTTTCCAGATTATAATACAGGTTTGTGGTCGAGACATTCCTCGGACACTAATAGATGAAGGTGCATCCATTAGTATTTTTTTCTCTTTTGCTTGGCAAGCTTTGGGTTTTCCTCAGCTTGTGTCGGTTATGCAGAATCTGTTAGATTTTAACAGAAGAACTAGTCAACCTTTAGGGACCCTTCCTTAGTTTCCTGTAACTTTGGGAGGGAAAACTATCTTTATTGATGTCATGGTAGTCCAAGACCCCTTGGATTTCTCTTTACTCCTTGGGAGATATTATGTCTATTCCATGAAATCTATTGTGTCTACTCTTTTTCATGTGATATATTTCCCTCACGTTGGATGAGTTATGATGGTTGATAAACTTTCATTCATTGACCCCGAATGGATTGCCTCCTTAAATGGTTCTTATATGCTGACGGTATCACCCCCGCCACAGGTGACTTATGTGTCATTGTCGCCCATGGCTTCAACTTATGATGACTTAGATCTAGTAGTTGACATGGTGATCTCTTCGATAAGGCTGTTAGAGCCTGATCTCTTTACTCCTGTCGCAACCCTTAACATGGTTTCCTTCCAGAGTGTGTTTCTTCCTTCCAGTGAAGACCTCTTGGAAGCCATAACTGAGTTTTGTCCCTTGACATAGTGTCCTTCCGGAGCATTTTCCTCTTGGAATCCATGATCAAGAAGATTTTAAAGGATAGTTTTTGCATCTCTAAGGCAACCTCATTAAAAAATGAAACATAGGTCTAAGAGCACAGTTTTCTAATTTCAAGCTCATTAAAAAATGAAACTAGTTTTGAGGATAGTTTTCACGTCTTTGTAGCAACCTCGTTAAAAAATGAAACATAGGTTATGAGGATAGTTTTGCGTCTTTGTGGAAACCTCGTTAAAAATATGAAATAGAGGTTACGATCATAGTTCCCATTTCTGTGTCAAGCTTGTTAAAAATGAAATAGTGTTCTTGGGATTATACCTAGAGTCACGAGCATAGTTCTTCTCATGTGTCAAGCTCGTTAAAAAATGAAACACCTTCTCCCTCTCTGTTTCGGTCAAGTCCTACGTATATTATTTGAAGCTTCATTTCATTCTCCTTTGCAGTTGGATGAAATGAAGCTTGGGGGGCATTTGCTTTCATCCTATGGAATTCATGCTGAATTTAGAGTCGCTAGTTTCTTAAGCTGGGGGCTAAGTACCAACCATCCCTGTGTTATGCGTTGGGAAGTCCAAGCATAGTTTTCTATGGTTCAATATTGTGTAAAAATAAAACCACCTAACTCAAGCATAGTTTCCTCTGGTTCAATCTTGTGTAAAAATGAAACCAGGTCCAAGCATAGTTTTGTTTTTTTTTAAAGCTTGTGTAAAAATGAAAATAATCCTGAGCTTAGTCTTTATTCTTTCTCATGCTCATAAATACATGAGAATAATTTACCGAGATTATTCTTTGTTCTTTCTCGTTCTTGTAAATCAATGAGAATGTAACCAAGTATACTTTTATCACTTTTTCGGACTCGTAAAGGTTATACGAAAAAGGAACCCATTGGAGTTCCCTTTAAGCTCTTTTTAGACTCTTTAAACATGAAAAGATTGTCAAGCGATCTTGTTCTTTTCACGCTCGTTAAAGTATTTGAAGAAAACATCTGTTGAGTGATAGTTTATCTCTTTTTTTTTCTCATCATACTACTTTATGAAAAAGGAACTGAGAGAGTTCTCTTTAAGTGTTTTTTAGACTCTGTAAACATGAAAACCCTTGAATTTTCTTTCTTTGGACTCATAAAACAAACATTGAAAGGCCCATGTGGGACCAAACCACTCCTTCCTAGGGTTCGTTAAACATACTCCGAGGGACTCCTTCGAAGGATGAGCTTACATTTCAAGCATATGTTATCCTCCTCAAGCTTGTGTAAAAATAAAGAGGTACTCACCAAAAATGGTGGGGGGAAAATTGGGAAAGAAATGTGTCTAAACCTGTATTATATGGAAGAGTCACCTTTGAACATGACACCCTTTCACTTGCTTTATGTCTAGGTTGGAAAATCATCTTTTCTCTTGATCATACTCCTTTATAAGATTACAAATTGGTCTGTGATCCCTATTGTTGAGTCAGTTATTCCAAGACAGTTGTCGTGTCATCAATATGTTCAAAGAGAAGTTCAACTCGGAAAGCCTTCTATTGCATCGGCCATTTCTGCAGTCCTTAAGTCTTGTATTACGTCAGCCATCCCTAAGTCATTCCTAAATCATTTGTTACTCTGATCTAATTCAAATCTTGTTACCCGTTTAGTGTCACTGATGTGGGATACATTAAGGCCCTCATGTGACGAATCTTTTCCTGTCGACTTAAACTCATTATCCAAGAATCAGACTTAGAAACTAATTGTTACCTTGGAACTTGCATACCTCAATGGCAGGTTTCCTCTCTTTTGATAGTGGGTTTTCATTATTGACCCATGATCGGGAGATTTTGTCGAGTGTTCGACATCAGCTCATTAATTCACATTCGTTGGATTGTACTAGTGTACCTTGGTAGTCATTGACATTAATGGTGATTTCCCTTGCACTTGTTAATGGTATACACTAATTACCAGTAATCAAGTGGTTTCTACCATGTTCAACTTCGACACATATATTCACATGGTTGGATTCGTACTATAGAGTAGTGGAGATGAAGGCCCTGGATCTTTTCTGATAGATTTAGGTTGCATTGGAGTATATTCATCTTTTATTGTTGCATAGATCCACATTGTATGCCTCATGCCTATGTTCAAATTTGAGTCTTTAACACATAGATCCACAATGTATTTTTGGTGGCTATGTTCATATTTGAGTCATAATGGCATGGATCCACGATGTATGTTTGGTGGCCATGACCCGTGTTACTTGACATGGTTCTTTGCATGTCGAAATTTATGCTTTGATTCATTTGTATTCTGAGTATGGGAATGCCTACCTCAGTGATGATATATTATTGTATTGTATTTCCTTGATTGTTGGCATCTTTCTGACCGACTGTTCCTTGTTCCCTACACACACTCGACAAAGTATTTCAACTATCACTATGTTCTAACTTCATACTTTGGGGGGATCTTTGTTACACATTATTTTCATCATCCCTATGACCGTTAATGATGTAAACCTATTTGTTGCCTTCAGAGGGGTCAGTAGACTGAGTTCCTGAGGAAAGAAGGGAGAAGAACTTTTCTGAGAAAACAAGTTGCATTTCCCTTTGTAGAAGCCCTATTAAAGTGGATTTTCTCATGCTGCACTATAGCTAGGGTGCGAAAATGCCTATTTTTTGCAGGATGCACCATAGCTAGGTCGCGAAGTGTTCGCAGGTTACTATATAGGCAAGGTGCGAAAATGCTCATATGTGGGAAAAACAAGCATCTTCTCAATGCTTATAGAAGGACAAAATTCCATGGTGAGGTGGCATACAAATGGTTTGGATCTTACTCGCTTTCATGATTTAGTGGGATCATCCTAACCTCTTCACCTTATCCTCTTCAACTTATAAAAGGAGAGGAGATCTCATGGAGAAGGTTATCTTTTGATTTTGGAGCTTGGATTGGATTTAGCTGTGGATATTGTTAGCTTGGTTGGATGAGCCATTTTGTCAAGATAGATTGTGAATATTATCATATCTATGCTCTCAGAATTCTTGGAGTGGAAGTGTGTGGGGAACGAAGGACAGCTGGAAGGAACCTTACAACATCAAGGCCATGTTTGTAATCTCTGTTTCACATTTAATATGATACAGTACTATGATTCTTTCCTATAAATCTTGTTGTGTTTTATTGTATGATTCCTTAATCACATACATAGGTTTATATTGAGTTTATACTATTACTATCACTTTGGTTGGTTGCGTTCTTTTGCAGGTTCATCATTGTATGAGTGTTGGAACGGAGCTAGGATGGTGATGGCGAGAGGAATCGACGTTTAAGTGGTATGTCACCTATCCCTCTTTAGTTAGTACATTCAATATCTAAAACTTAAGGAAAGCGTCATGTTCTGGTGTGTTTTGTTCTAGATCTAGGTGGATCTAGGGAGATTAGTTAGTGTCCGCACCTACCGATTTATCCAATAACACCAAGGGTAAAGTTTCCTTCCCCACCATACTTAATACTTTACATCCTGCATCCTCTCATAGTGTACTAAACTTAAACTATGGGTCATGGTCCATTATCTAATGAGAAGAGTGGATAAAGGGACAAAAGTTGTTTCGTAGTTGCTACTAAAAGAATAAGAAACTAATGTTAAATAAATAAAGGAATATAGCAGATAAGGAATAATTAAATACAATCCAAAATTGAGCTCTACTCTTTTATTTTCCACCCCGGTTAGAAATAACAATGATAAAGCTTGAAAACTTATAAAGGGGACTTGAAAATGTGATAAAGGGAGGATTGGAAATATGGATGATAAAGAGGTTTGGGAACAATAACACATAAATATGGGGTAACTCAAGAGCTCATAAAAATGGATTTAGCGACACCATGAGCCATGAAGTAAGCCTTGAAACCATATCAGTTTCACAGTTACTCTTGATGGGTTTTAAATTTCCCTTGTCACTCTCAGGACCTATCCCTCTACCTGATTTATTTTATTTCCTATATAGGTGGAACACCTAATAGGGTTGGATGAAGGCCCTCTCGTACTTAAACTTGTCAACTCACATGGGGTCCTTGGCTGGTGTGATGCTTGAAGGGGATATTAATGTCAGTTATCGTACATGTCTTATTTCTTAAGTTAGGAATTACTTTGCATGCTATAAGGACTAATGTTTCTTGTGAACTTTGGATAACCTTGTTTAATGTTTTGATTTGTATGGATGGCCTTGACATGGTTGTTGAGGGACGTCCTGACCCTTGAACCCGTGACATTGTACCTTTATTTGCAGGACAATGACACATGTGATGGAGAGAAGTGGGTCATCTAGTGACTCACCATCCTCATACAATGAATCTCGCATCCTCAGAACCCTAGACGATGGAAAAATGAGCTTTATATCAACAGATGCATTCATGAAGGGACATATATGGGTTGGAATCCCCACATGATAGGTAGAGTACCCCAAGGCCTATTTTCCCACAAGATGGAGGACATCATAGAAAAAGTGACTCAAACACCATTCAAAGATGATATGCACTCCTCTTATCCTTGGACACAATGCCTTGAGGCATTTGACGTCACCCTCTTGACCTTGATGTCACCTTATATGGTTTGATGGATGGATGGGTACCAAAGATGATTTAGCATGAACTTGGGTGAGGAGACATCTCATTTGATGTTTCTTCACCTCAGAGTATGCCACATGTCCTTTGAAGGACCTACCTTAGCCTTTGGAGGCCTGACGTCACCCTACTTGGCCTTGACATCTCACACATGTGGGATATCTTGATGTATTTTCTATTTATTACACATTTTGAAGGTTAAATGAGGGTTCAGCCTCACTTCTAATTTGTTGTTTAAATATGTGTATGGATAATTGTGTTAGGGTAGATTCATATAAAAATCATAACCCTAATTTTCATTTTATGATCATGATTCACTCACCTTTGTAGGTAACACGTCTGAAATTTTGGATGGATTTGTTGATTTTGGATGGATATTTCTGCAATCAGGGTTCCATTCTCTTGGTTTCTTGGATGAAGTGTATTTATGCAATTTATTTTCATGCTATTAATGTTTATGGTGAAATTGTTGTTTATTACAAGGAATATTTTTTGGTGTAACCCTAAGAGAGGAACATATGTTCTTCTTCCTATCACAAGGTGATATTATTCTAAATTTGTAAGGTACTAGATATATTATAATAATAAGAAACACAAATATTGTAGCAAATACAAGCAAAGTAACAAAATATAGATAATCACAACACCAAAAATGATACCTTTATTAATAGAAAGCCAAGTTCACTTGAATCTTTGAGGGGGAAATGTCCAGCATAGCAGAGCTATATTACAATGATTTATCAATACAAAACTTTCTCATACCTTCTACTCCTATTTACTGTTAATTCTATCTTCTAAAGAACATTGTAGAGGAAGATCTTTCTAGAGGCGAAAACTTCTATTAAGTCTTCTTACATTAGACTTGTTCACATTATTAAACATGCCTTATTAACTAATTTCATCCTTTATTACATGGGAAATATATTATTTTACCTAGGTGAGAGGTTAGGAAGGTTAGGTACCTAACATGTCGTACCCCTTGAAGAACAACCTTGTCCTCAAGGCTTGAGATGAGGAAATTGCTGCAAAATGGTAGTCAGCTCCAAGGTGGCATCTTCTGGAGTTGTATCCTTCCACTGAAATAACACTTCCTTGATAGTACACTGAAAGAGATGACACTCTCATTGGTCCAATACTTCATGTGGCTACAAGCAAATTTAGTATCGGACAAGTATTTATGCATAGGCATGGTGCCTACCATGCAAAATTCATACAAAGACTTTTTCTCTCAAACTTACTTGAATTAAAGTAATTATTAAAGTAAATTTATTTTATTAATTAATTATTTAATTAAATGAGTTATTTGAGGAAAATGATAAAATTAGTTAGCATGTAATCTTAACATTAATGTCAAGTGAAGTGAGAAGTAATATTAACTATCAATCACTTTGGAGATTGGAAATAGATTATAACTCAATATTTTCGAAGCAAGGCTAGGGTGAATTAGGAATAAACTAGATACTTGTGTTGTCGACACAGAGAGGGTTAGATCATGAAGGACTATGATTCAAGAAGATATAGGATAGGTGGAGAAGCACTTCCATATAGAGATCAGATCATTGAGAAGAGAGATTAGACATTGTTGCAAGTGGGTTTCAAATAAGAGAATGCACAAGGAATAATTTCTATGTATGGAGTTTTTCATACATGATTTTCATACGTGTACATGGGGGTCAGTGGAGAAAATAGTGTAAATGTGGTAATTCTTAAGGACATGCACATACATATCAAAAGGAATGCATGTATGGGTTGTACAACTAGTCATACTTTGCTAGGTTTGTTTGCAGTTGTCTTTCTTTGAGTGGACCATTATCCGTGTTATAGGAGCCCTACTTTTAGTATAATAGAATCATTGTCAACACTGGTTTTCCCTCTAGGTTTTTTCTAGCGTTATCTACTTAAAAATATTGATGTTTATTTGTGCATTATTTGGTTTCTAGTGTTTTCTTCCGCTAGATTTATTGAGTTGAATATTTCAGCAGTGTATTTTTATTTTCTGAGTTGGTAATCTATTTTGCAATAAGGAAATCACTAGATAAAAAGATACCTAGGTTTTGAAGTAAGGGGACTTCAACATGGTATTAGTGTGAATTATATGAAGGGAAGCCTTATCTTAGATCAATAGCAGTTGATATCATATCTATAGGAGATCTTAGCAGATCCATAACCAGCAGGTTGAAATCAAAGGAAAGATTTTAGGGGGAATAGTTGTACTCATGCCGAACTAGGGTTTTGTAGGTTTACGAAGTTATTCGTGGTGTTAGAGAAGGGGAATGCACGTACATACATGGGTATATTTGGACACAAGAGCATACATACATGAGTATCTTGGTACACATGTGCATACATGCGTGAGGGTTCAGTTCTGACGTGCACATACTATTTTATCCAGGTCAGTACAGGTGCAGTTTCTGACAGCAAGTTATTTTCTAAGGAAGTTTATCAAGTCTTAGGGATGGAATTAGAACCTTAGAGAGTTGTATATATATTGGATGTAGCATCCAAATTCCTCTCTTGGAAAGCAAGAGTAACTTTGGTGTTGAAGGAGTATGACCTTTGGGAGCTAGTAGAAAAAGTAGTTACTCCACCGACAAATCCAACATCTTTGGAAGCTCACAACAAGAAGGAGATCAAAGTAGAGAGGGTCCTCCTAGATTTGGTGAAATATCATCTAATTTCTCACCTATTCAAGATGAAGACAAGAAAAGAGATGTTTGATTCCTTGGTAATTTTATTCTAGAGAAAGAACATGAATAGGAAAATGGTCTCAAGAAATAAAATTAGATCGATGCAAATTTGTAGATCTAATAATGTTACAAACTATGTCATGAATATCACATAGGTGCATGATCAACTTGCATCCATAGGGGAGAAAACGAAGGATGCATAACTCATGAATGTGCCATTGAGTAGTCTTCCCAATTCTTGGGCACCATTTATTAAAGGAGTTTGCGCTTGGGAAAGCCTCCCAGATTGGTAGAGAGTTTGGGATGATTTCATACATGAAGAGACTTGGGAGGAGTCTAAGAGAATAAAGCAGAGATGTAATGAGAATAAATTGGATGTTGTCAATAAGATTTACATGGGCAAAGGAAACAATTCTAGAAAGAAGGGTAAAAATGATGAAGGATCATCACAGCCAGGGAAGAATAAGGAATTAAGTAAAATCAATTTCTCCTCATGTCATTAGAATGGAAATTATGAATATTAGTGTATGGATACGAAGAATGGTAAAGGAAAGATGTAGAAAAAAAAATTTGTAGAGACACAACTAGATGTGTTTGCAACGAAGTTTGAGAAGAATTTATCACTAGTTTCTTTCCTTTCTACCTGTTATCACCCCATAAATTATGGGAATCAATTGGTGACTGAGATATTATCTGTCTCTAGTGTTTTAGTTGACAAATGATTTTTCATTCTGCAAATAATTTGAGAAAGGAAAAAGAAAAAAGAAAGAAAAGAAAAAGAAAAAGAAAAGAAAAGAGGGCATAAAAGAATTGAAATAAAAGCCCCATGAAATAATAGTAACTTGGCCATACCTTTCAAGCATGGCCAAGTTCTTTTTAAATTTGATGTTGATAGGGTAGTGAATGATTTGGCTAAACAGTTTAATCTTAGCCAAACTGTCTAGGTTAGATTAGTGAATAAATCTGGTCAGACTGTCTAATCCTGGTTAGATAGCCCTAGGGTAGAGTAATTTCTTAACCCAACAGTTTAATCTGGGTTAACTGTCATAGGAATATAAGTTAGTATGTAGGTTAGTTGCTTCATTGTTTCACTCCAATAAAGCCAGCTTGA
>SNQJ01S0001831.1:13916-24458 GCA_010110895.2 Picea sitchensis
GTGCACATCTGGACGACCTAGGGACGAGAACTTAAATCAACAGCCTAGATTGGATTCCGGACCCCCCCGTCTATTCTGCCTTTAATGGAGGGGGAGGGGGTCAGGAATGAGTGATAAACCATGCACTAAGATCTGCGGACAGGAAAAGGGCATGTATATCAATGGCCCTAATCAGATTTCATACCCCCCCTGATGATCTGCTTTTAACCGGGGGGGGGCGGAATGGTTTTTCCCCTCTGGCAGGCCCCTTATCATACGTGGCGTCAGTCTATTTGTCCCGAAGTCCCATCACCATATGCTATCTGACAGCCCCCGTCACTTGTGGACGTCATCTTCCACTAGGTTCCACTTGTTCCACTTGTTCCCGAGTTATGTCCCATCCCATAACTACTGTCAGTCCCCTAACCCCTTTCACTCATGACCAGCCCCTTATCATGACTTTTGCCTCCAATCCCTAGACGCCACATCACCCGTCCGTATGTTTCGTCCACCGTCACCTTCCATCTCACCCCCAAGTGGCCCGTTGTCCATTTATTACTAGATAACCTATCCGTTATCCAGCTGACCTGTCTCCCGCGCCCAACCAACCCCATTTTTAAATAAAATTACCGTTTCCCCCCATTTCCGCTGTTCACTCATCGCACCAGAAAAACTCATAGCCAACTCCTTCATTTAATCCCGTCACCTTCATCCACAGTCAGTCGACACCACTAACTTCATGTTTATCACAGGTACTATTGCAGAGATGGCGCCAAAGCCAAGACAAGCAGAAGGAGAGGAGAATCCTTTTCTCCCGCCTCCTGTCGACCTGGACAAGATCTCGTTGGTCGACAAAGACAGATTGATCACAGATACCAAATGCGATTTTGATTTCTCAGACCTCTAGTCATGGCTTAGGGAGGTTTTCCTGGACCAGAGTGATGAAATTGGACTCTGGGAGTCCAATTTACCCCTGTACCTCTTTCCCCAGATCCATCATTTTCCCGAGTTTGCACTTAAATTCCAAGCTCACTATATTCCCAAACAGAGATCCATCATATCCTCATCCGGATCTTGTTCCTCATTATGCCCGAAGACATAGACTAGATGATGCAAATTCCCCGTTCAGATTCTGCGTCCCCTTTCAACCTAGAAATCCTTACAAAGTTGTATCAGAAGATGAATTTTCCCCAGAGAACTCAAATATTCGAGCTTTTCCTTCCCACCTTCGCTCAATTCCCTTCCACAAACCCCCCTTACCCGTCGTCCATGTTCTCCACTAAGGGAAACCAAGTCATTTCCTCCCTTTGTGCTTTGCTAGGGTACTATTTCGACCAATGGGTAGATGAGCCCATTCTGGGTTTTCTATCCATTTTCTCCAATGATGAAAAGCCCACCACACAGTTTGATTTCAACACCTTCTTAGCAGACAATATTCATGAACAGTTCATGAATTTTGGCACAGAAGGCATGTTTAGATACTCGTCTATATTGGCATACATGTTTGTTTTCTATCAAGTAGATAAATTTAGTTTTTCCATGCAGAAGATGGACGCAAATGGAAGGCCTCAACTAGTCACAGCATGGACCTCTTTGTTGAATCATAACTCCACAGAGTATAGCTTCAAGGAATTCATCGATCTGTTCTACCACCCTGTCGTAAGCATGTTGAGCGGCAGGCCCAAGCCTCGAATAAACGACGAAGTCTAGAGAATCTTGCATCTCTCGGACAACACAAAGATCAGGGATTGGTACCTGTATCAGAACAACACTGAGATCAGAGTATTCAGGTGCGAGTTGGCACCCTACAAGCTACCCAAGTATGTGCCAGTAAGAATCTTTTCTTTAGAATACATAAGACAAATCATGAATTCAGATGATATTCATTTCGTATTATTGAAGAAGAAGAAGCAGCTTCGAATCAAGGGGCAGATTGGTTCCTTCATCTGCAACAGTCGAGGCGCCAAGGAAGAAGCTGACAGGATGTTGAAAGAAATGAATTTCTTTATGAGCTTCCCATGGAACTATGATCCTCATGGGATCATTTCAGAAATACGGGTGAAGAACAAAAATATCCCGGATGTACATTTGTCCAAGCCCGAGATTGAAAAATTCGCCAATCAGACAGTGTGGGTGCCTGACACCTTGGTTGAAGTGGAACAACAGGTTACCAATGTTCCACCAACGAACACACCACATGTCCCTAAGGAGAAAAGGCCTCGACAAGAATCATCTCCGCCTGTCACGGAGGTGTCGTCCGAAGAGTTCCAATTGCACACTAAGAGACCCAAGACAACCACAGTTCCCGGACCTACGGGGGAGAAAGAAGCCCCACCTACCATAGTGGTCAAGTCTGTCATTCCTCCTTTTGGCTCGAGCATATATAAGGACATCACCCAAGCAGTGCCAAAGAAATCCTCAGATTCCCCACTGGACACTCAGCCGGGCAAGACTGGGCCTAAGTTGATAATTTTCAAGAAGTACGAGTGGATTAAGAGAAGGAATCAGACCCTTACAAGCAATACTTATGCTCAATTTCGGAAGCAGAAGTTGACTGCGCAGCATAGGCTGTTGTCTACATTTGACACAGAAAAGGGAAGGATGCACATGGCCTTCCTCTAGGCGCAAGTACCCGACCCCAAGGTAATCACAGACTACAAGAGGGCCACCTTCGAATTCCAGATGAAGGACGTGCACCTAGCAGATCAGATGGACCTACACAAACAGACTGGGGAGATGGTATTCCATACATTGGCACATGCTTCCGCTTCTGCAACAAAATTACAGGTATCACTGAACAATGCTCAGACACAGCTCAAGCTGGAGAAAATATCGTCCTTTGCAAAGGACAATAGAATCAAGACTTTGGAGGAGTTGGTCCTCAAAATCGGCTATGATCCTTCGAACGTCAAAGCTACAGAGGAGATGATAAAGAAAAAGAATGCAGACATCGCCTCCTTGAGGAAACAGCTGAAGCTCTCGCCTACAGAGGACTCATAGGCGAAGGAGATAGCGGAGAAAGAAGGCGAGAAGGACGAAATTCTCAAACTGCTTATGGAGAAGAATGCACAGCTCAAAGAAATGGAAGTAGAGATGGAGAGATTATTAAAAGAAAAGGAACAAATGAAGCCAATGGAAGTCATTCCATTGAGTGCCATTCTGATTTCAAGAGCAAGCACAGTAGCAGTAACAAAAATTCTATATGCAACATTAGTGACACCACAAGAGGGAACAACCGACCTCGCCAAATCCATGGAAAAGATGAACCTGCAAGAGATAGAGATCAGAAGGCTTAAAAAGGAAGTTGAGAACCTCTAGGAACTCAAAACTTCCTTCCAGACTAGTCTCTCCAAAGAAAAGCAGGCAACTGAGCAGCTCAAGAAGGAGCTACAATAGCTCCAAAAGAAAACAGTGGCAGGGAAGACTTTGGATGAATTCAAAGAGAATGTATGGATTGACATCACAAAGTCCATAAATGAGATCTGTCCCATGATCCAAATCATGTTTGAGAAGAACGAGTTGGTGTAGAGGAGTAAACATGCTATTGATAAGATCAGAGTAGAATTGGGAGATAGACCAACTCAGGCAAATGATATCATCAAATTCCTCAATTCTAAGACCATAGAAGAGCTAGAAGAGCTGAAGATAGAAGACAAAACATAGACCATCCTTGAGGTCAAAAGAGTTTTGACCAAGAGAGGATTAATGCTTCAATTGGAATAAAAGGTTCAGATCATGGACCAGGGGGTACAAAGGTTCTTCAGCAAGATTGAGGCTCTCCAAAAGAAAGGTCTCCCTGGTCTGAAGGTTATTAATGATAAACTGATGACACTCCCAGATTACAAAAAGAGATTGTCAGAAGTGTCTAAGGACAGTTCCAAGTTTGCTGGCATACAAGGGAGCATCACTGGCAAAGCATTTCTGGATGCCCTTCAGTTGGACATCAGTATCCAACGCGAGATTCGATACATATTCCTCACTAAGACCACATTCACCAAGTATACGGAAATGGACGAAGTGTATCGAAGACTTCTCAAAGTCAATGTGCCTAGTAATCTCAGATGGGAGGAACTCTGTGATCTGCTAGATTAGAAAATGAGTTGTCTAGGTCCAGTGAGATGAGGTCATGCGAAGGCTTCATCAACGGTCTACCCAAAAATCCGTGTGCAGTTGCACCAAGTCATCAAGCAGTTTGATTAGTTAAATCAATTAGGCTAAAAATAGAATCAGCATGTCCTAATCAGTTATGACAGGAACGTTTGTAATTTGAGTTATAAATAATTCACCTTTCGAAGTATTGAGGGTTGTTGATCTTCACACCATGACACTATCAGACTGTAACCTTTTTTAAGAGATCTACCATTAATAAAAAGGAGTCACTTTTACAGGATTCTTGCGTGTATTCACTAGTGATGTTTATTCTCTATGTTGAATGTTATTCTTGCTTTGTGATCATATTGTTTTTCTGAAACTAATCTTTAAGAGTAACGAATGTTGCAGGATTTATCTTAGATACCCTGTTTCTAACTCGAAAGATTTTTAGTGTTTATCTTCTGGTGTTTTCAATTAAGGAATTCTTAACTGTTTCTTAGTTGAATTTATCTTTCTCATATTTTCTTTTGTCCATCATTTAAACTACAAAAAGATCCAGTGAGTATATTATCTCACCCTGTGAAAGTCTTTCTTCACTTTCTAGTTGTATTTCATATTTTATTTAAACACAGACCCCATAGCCCAATGGATGTGTAGACTGTTTCAACCACTTCAAACAACATCTTTACAACAAAAACAACCTATTTCTTTACCTAGCCTAATATCTAAAATTGGAAACATAGCTAAATCTTATAGAGAGATCCCCCTCTGAAGCTGGAAGGGATAGATCCTAGCTTTAAAAGTGGTTGGATAAAGTTACCTTTGTAGATTTCTTTTGTTTCAACCTATAGAAAATTTACCAAGTGCTAACATAATGGCGACCATACTAGGGAAGAACTAAAAATTGATAATTTCATGTTTTCTTTCCCCTAAAAAGATCGTTTAAATTTGAGAAGAAAGTAATGTTCATAGGTTGATCAAATGTTGTACATATTATTTTCAGACTCACAAAATTAATATATATATATATATATAACGAAAAAGACTTATGGCTCCCAAGAAAGTTCACACTCGATCTCATCCAGACCCAGAACCCGCGATAGGGATAGATAACCCCGAACAGTTGCTCAGGTGAAAGACCTTAGCTGCAGGTTCAGTGAGTCATATTCCCCTTCATAAGTCTCCTTCCTTTTCAGGGAAGCCAGCTGCCTCTCTAAACCTTGACCTCGATACCTTTTCACAGCGAAACCTGGTAAGGAAACAGTCTGATAGTTTTGTGACTGGTATCGTCTTTGACCCAACTATTTTGCAACCCCGAACCCCCGAAGTTTTGTCTCCCATGATTAAACCACAAATCACTCCCTTAGTACTATCCAGTCCCTCCTCGTCCTCATCTTCAGTCGCTACCTCACCGACCATCCAGGTTTTCGTCCCACCTCCTCCTCCCATCATGGAAGCTCAATATGCTCCTTTGGTGTTGGTTGCTCCATTACATGCCATGCCCCAAGACTATCAAACAAGACTTCCACGGTTCGATGCAACAGGACCTTTAAACGCCCAACAACATGTTGACAAAAGGAATGATTATTTTGACTTGCAAGAAGTTGATGAGGCTGATGTTCAAATGAGATTGTGTGCCCAAAGTTTGATAGGTGACGTCAAAAAATGGTTCAAAGCTTTACCTGCCGCCTTAGTCCCTGACCTTGTAGTGTTCCAAACGATTTTTCTTGACAGATGGGAGGTAAATAAAAACCCTCTCTAGATATTGTCAGAATACGAAAATATAAGAAGAAATCAAGGTGAGACGGTACAAGATTACTGCACCCGTTTTAACAACCTGTACAATGCAATTCCAACTCAAATCAAACCCCCACAGGGTCTGGCATTGATTAAATTCCCTAATGTATTTGATGCCGACATGTCTTACCAACTAAGAGAAAGAAATTCTACCACCCTGGAGGACATGCAGAAAAGTGCTATTAGTGTGGAGGCCAATTTGTTGGAAAAAAGAGCACGACAGAGGTGAGAAAGGAGAGTCACAATTAAAGAAGAACCTTCCACGTCAACCTCATATTCCAAATTGGATTCTTTGACCAGAGAAGTGGAACTAATGATGGAAAGACTTACTGTGTCAGACAGAAATCCTCCAAGAGACAACCCATCTTCTCCTTAGGTTCGGAATCCTAACTTCAGGAGAAACCCTCATCAAATCAGACAGAGAGATCCTAGGGATCAAAGAGATCAGAGAGGTCCAGATCAGTAGATCAGACCTCCCTTGCAAGAAAATTATGCTGATGAAGGGGCGGAGGTGATTGAGGAATTAGAGGACACTCACATCAATCTCATGGGAATTCACGACAATGAGGCAATTTTCCTTACCCAAGAAGAGAAAGAACTCTTTCTACTAAATCAAACAAAGGTAAGTGAAGAAGTTGAAGATGAAGAACAACAGGCATTCGAAAATGCCATTCTGGAGGTACACCGACAGTACAATCTGTGGAGTAAGAATATAGAAGGGAGTTCCCCCAAAAAGACCACTGAAACAAAGAAGGTAGTTGAAACCAAGAAGACCTCGGAGCCATCTGTAGAGAAGATTCCTAAGAAGGGTACTGTAGAGAATATTCCTGAGAAGAATAAAGCTGATGCTCCCGTGAAGAAAAACATTACCATTGTGAAAAGGCTGTCATAGCCCGAGGTTTCTCCTTTTGACCCACCAAGTACTTCCAGCCAAAAGAATATGGTGGACAAACCATAATTGATGAGCCAAAGCAGAGCTACTACACCCTTTAGCCTTGAGGGGGAATTGGAAAAAATAAAAATTTCCATCCCACTTACTGAGTTTATGAACAGAGACGGGTATCGTTCACAGGTAATTAAAGCACTGGCCATTGAGCCTGACATAGGCACGAAGGCCTTAAACATTGGATCAATAAATCATTCAGACACTGTGAACCTTACTGATGATCATCCCGAACTAATTTTCGGACCTGAAATAGATGGTCGAGATGACACTGGTGAGGTCACTCCTTTTTACATCAGTCTAAACATACATGACTTGATCTTGCATAACGCTATGCTAGATTCAGGTGCCTCCCACAATCTGATGCCTAAAGAAGTAATGGAAAAGCTGGGACTGGAGGTCACCAGACCATACAAGGATTTACACTCATTCGACTCCAACAAAGTTAAATGTATTGGTTTGATCAAGGACCTATGCATCACCTTGGTTTAGATTCCTGTGAAGAGCATGGTAATGTATGTGGTGGTTGCAGACATCCCACCGAAGTATGGAATGTTTCTATCCTGGTCTTGGGGTGATAAGTTGAAAGGAACCCTGTAGTTGGATATGTCTTACGCCACTATCCCAGTGTTTGGGCAACAAAGGAGGCTATACAAAGAAACATTGATGAAGTACATGGTCAGTAGCCAAGAAAAACCGCACAATTATCCCCTTTACTCTGTGCATTTCGATTTAGATTCGTTCATCTTGTACAATGATGGTGATACGGAAGAACAAGATACTCAACTGATGGAAGACACATCTAGTCAAGATGAAGGCCAAGAAAGCATTGACGTAGAAAAGATGAAGAACATGATAACTGAAGAGTTACCCGCTGATTTCTGGAGCATGGATTTTGATGGAGATGTGAGTAAAGAAGGGGCAAGAGCTGGAGTCTGGCTGCATAATCACAAAAACAGGTATTCAGAAAACCATTCTTACAAATTAAATTTCCAATGTACTAACAATATTGTTGAGTATGAAGCTTTGATGCTCGATCTGAAGCTTTTGAAAAAACTTGGTGCTAAGCAAATAATGGTAAGAGGTGATTCTGAATTGATAATCAAGCAGATCAAAGGTGAGTACGCTGCTAAACACCCTCGTCTTATAGCTTATAGGAATGTTGTTCTTGATTCCTTGAGGTATTTTACTGAATTTGACTTGCAGGTAATGCCGAGGGGACAGAATATTATGGCCGACGGATTGGCTACGTCAGAAGCCACCTGTAAGATTCCTTTCCGCCTGACTCACCCATATACTGTTGAGGTGAAATGCAGACCGACAGTTCCCGACAATATCAGGTATTGGCAAGTGTTTGGTAATGACGATCAAATTGAGTATTTTCTGCATTGTAAAAACGATTTTGAATGTACAAATATAGATTTAGAAAATGAAGAGGAAAATGTAAATAATTATGATTTTGAAATTGATAGTGTAAATACTGTAGATTCAAGAGAATTAGGTGATGAAGAAATGGATGCCAATGTTTTACAGTTGAAAAGCAATGGTTTTCCTAGAGGTCTTGTTCCTTTAGAAGACATGTTTGACTGTAATGACGTAGCTAAAAAACCAAAAATAGAATCCCATGGACAAGAGTTAGAAGACTATAATATAGGGACTGAAGAGAAACCTAGGATGGTCAAACTGTCTAAATCATTACCCCCAGAGAAAAAACTCAAATACATTGAGTTGTTCAAAGAATATTCGGATGTCTTTGCCTGAGGCTATGAAGATTTGAAAGCCTATGATACCAGCATAATACAACATAGGATTCCAATAAAGGAAGACCAAAAACCGTTTAGGCAGAAACTTAGGAGGATAAATCCCAAGTTGCTCCCTCTGATAGAAAAGGAAATCAAGAAAATGTACGATGCCAAGATCATAGTTCCATTATGTTTTTCCAAGTGGGTCTCTAATCTGGTCCCTACACATAAGAAAACCGGGGAAATCAGACTCTGCATAGATTTCCGAAATCTAAATAAAGTCTCCCTGAAGGATAATTGCCCCTTTCCAAAGATGGACCACATCCTACAAAGAGTGGTCAGGTCCAAATGAATTTCTCTACTAGACGGTTTCTCTGGTTACAATCAGGTCTTAGTTCACCCAGACAAACAAGACAAAACCGCTTTCACCACACCATGGGGCACTTTCATGTATGTGAAAATGCCTTTCGGTCTAATGAATGCAGGAGCCACATTCCAGAGGGTGATGGATATCGCCTTCGTGGAAGAATTGGGTAAGTTTATTGTCATCTATTTAGATGATGTGACTTTGTTTTCCCAATATGATGACGAACACCTAAGACACCTCAGATGAGTTTTCGAGAAATGTAGAAGTTTGGGATTTCTTTAAATCATAAGAAGATCCTTTTCAGGTTAGAAGAAGGAAAACTGATAGGACACATCATCTCCAAAGATGGAATCAAAATAGACCCTAGCAGAATCGAGGCCATACAAAATTTAGAACACCCAAGAAACCTCAAAGAACTACAGTATTTTATCGGAAGAATTAACTTTCTACAAAGATTCATTCCCAATCTGGCAGAACTCCTCAGAAACATCACAAATATGATAAAAAAGGATGTAAAAATTAAATGGGACTCTGAGTCCAAACAGTCTTTCGGACAAGTAAAACGAGCACTCACAGAAGCCCCTGTTTTGATCAGTCCTAATTTTACTAAGGATTTCTATCTCTTTTCTTTCGCTTCTGAACATACTATAGCAGCGGTGTTACTGCAAAAGAACAACGAAGGGTATGAACAACCCATATCTTTCTTTAGCAAAGTGTTAAGGGACGTTGCTCTGAATTACAAGATAATGGAGAAACAAGCTTTTGCTTTGGTAAAAGCCATAAAAGACTTTAGGGTCTACATTCTCCATTCCCACACCATAGCTTATGTTTTGAATGCGGTAGTAAATGACATCTTGACACAGGAAAATCCGAATGGAAGAAGGGGAAAATGGATTGCTGTCATTTTAGAATATGATATAGAGATTAAGCCCACGAAACTAATTAAAGGTCAAGGCCTTGCTAAATTAATGGATGAATCTAACTTCCATGCTATTGACATTAATTTTCTAGATGTGGTAGTTGAACAGGGTGAGATGGCGACTCCAAGCGTGAGAGAGGTATTTCTCAACTCTCCATGGTACGCAGACCTCATTTTTGTTTTGCAAAATCTACAAGCTCCCCCTGGTTTGACTAAGACTAAAGCTAGATTTTTAAAGTTGAAAGGCTTAAAATTTTGTATTCTAGAAGGAAATTTGTATTGGAAAGACCCTACAGGCATTCTATTAAATTGTTTACTGAAAGATGAAGCTGATAAAGTGTTGCAAGAGTTTCATGCAGGAGAATGTGGTGGCCATTTGAACTGGAAAGTCAGAGCCAACAAAATACTCAGAGCTGGTTTTTATTGGCCCACCATGTTCGCCGATGTGCATCAGAAGGTAACAACATGTCACCAATGTCAACTGTTTGAAGGCAAAAGGAAACTCCTTCCTCTACCTTTGAAACTGATCTCATTTGAGGCCCCTTTCCAGCAATGGGGGCTTGACTTCATTGGAGAAATACACCCCCCATCTTCAGGCCAACACCAGTGGATTCTCACTACCACCAATTATTTTACCAAATGGATCGAAGCAGTACCGAGAAGGCAAGCCACTGACTCTGTTATTATCAAATTTCTTGAAAAT
>SNQJ01S0001831.1:25686-61086 GCA_010110895.2 Picea sitchensis
GGGTTATATCAGTCGTTGCCTATACCCGAAAGGCCATGGGAAGCCATTAGCATGGACTTTGTGTTGGGTTTACCGAGAACACAGCGAGGAGTTGATTCCATCTTTGTTGTGGTGGACAGATTCTCGAAGATGGCACATTTCATCCCGTGTCATAAGACTAGCGATGCAACCCACATCGCCAATTTATTTTTCAAAGAGATTGTCCGATTGCATGAATTGTCGAGAAGTATAGTCTCGGATCGGGATACCAAGTTCATAGGCCATTTTTGGAGGATGCTGTGGAAGAAGCTAGGGACCGACTTGACATTCAGTTCTGCTTACCATCTGCAGAAAGATGGGCAGACCGAAGTGGTCAACAGGAGCTTGGGGGATCTGTTGAGAAGCCTGGTGACTGAGCATCACACCAGTTGGGATCAAATTCTACCACAGGCAGAGTTTGCATACAACGATTCTGTGAATCGGAGTACAGGTAAGAGCCCATTTCAAATTTGGTATGGAACACAGCCGAGAGGAGTGTCTGAGCTCAGGGAGTCAGAACAGGCTGAGAGTAGCAGCGCGAGGGCTGGAGAATTTGCCGAGGCAATGCAGGAACTTCACACACAGGTGAAGCAGCGATTAGAGAAATTGAACCAGGAATACAAGTGCAGAGCCGATCAGAGAAAAAGGCAGCTTCAATTTGAAGTTGGAGACATGGTTCTGGCACACTTGAGAAAAGAAAGGTTCCCAAGGGGGACATATAATAAACTCAAGATGAAGAAGATCGGACCATGCAAAATCCTGAAGAAATTTGGGGAGAATGCATATGAACTTAATTGCCAGAGGGCATCGGGATATCTCCAATTTTCAATATTTCGGATTTATACCCATATAAAGTCAAAGATGCAGGAGCTGGAAATGTTGTGGAACCAGTCATCCAATGGAAAAAGCAGTTGCCAGTGGCACAGAAGCCTCAAATGGAGTGCATACTGGACAAAAGAGTAGGCAGGAAGACCAGGAGGAAACAATATTTTGAATACCTGGTAAAGTGGAAAGATCACCCAGTGGAGGATGCCAGCTGGGAAACAGAGGCAGTGATACAGAAGCATGGGCATAGTGTGCAGGAGCTCATGGACAGGAGCCCATGAAATCTTTTGAGCCGAGGAGTATGATGCAAAAGCATCGACGACTCCATCTTCTGAGATAGCGTGTGGAGAAAGAAGAGATAGCTGGACAAGCCAACAAACTTCAGATTTTGAATTCTACCTTAAGATTGTTGTGCCGCCGTTTAACTAAAGGCATTCAAACCTGAGCGCACTTGTAATGTAATATAGATAAGAAGGCATTTAACAGTTTTAAATGCTGGTAGATAGGGTTAGCGTAGATTAGACAGTTTCATCTTCCAGGAGGGAANATATAGGCACCCTCCTTGTGTAATTGATTATTATCCAGCATTAGCATTAGAAGAAAAAGAAGAGCAGAGCAGAGAACTTGTGAAGAAACTCCATGTACAGACATTGAATTAATAGGAAAGCTTTGATTTAATTCCATGGATGTGTTTAGTCTCTTTGTGTTGTTGGTATTATGTTGTTGCATACTTGCTTCTTTTTATGCTTATCTTCTATATGTTGCATATGTGATTGCATACCAGGTTTGAAACCTGAGAGAATGAGGGAATGAGTTTTAATTGTTTCTCTGCTTAAGTCTGGAGATTCCTGCATAGAGTGCAGTTGAATCCCTCCGCATAGAGTGCGTGAGGAGGCTGAGCAGTTGAACTTTTGTTCTCTTTCGCCCAGAGTCATGATAGGTTATTCGAACCATGCAAGTGAGTGCAGGTCGAATTGAAGTCTCAGAACCGAGTCTGAGAGAAGGAGGATCGGACTACTGTTAGCAGGATTGCTCAGGTCTAGATGACTTCAACGCTTTGAGAGCTGTTGGAAGTCGAGCACTGGAAGGACGTGAGAAGTCTCTGAAGGAGTCAGAGAACCAAAGCTCAAGAGGGGTAGTTCCTTGCAAGCATCGTAGGAACAGTCCTGAGACAGATTTGAACCAAGGGAAAGCTTGGAAGCCAGAGGATTCTCAAGAGGAAGAGAATCGATGACGTGTAAGCCCCATGTAGTTCGCGAAATCCCGAGGATCGTCAGATCAACGGGGAGTCACATGGGAGTTAACCCTTAAGCACAGGCGTGGAGAATCAAAGTCCATTGGACTTCGGGGTTTCGACATTCGGGGGTTGGCAAGGTGAGGGTTCATCCCTCATAGAATCGTGAATTGCGATTCCCCGAATCGATCTGAACCGTTGATTCGGAAAGGGGACACGTGGCGCAAGATCCGGAGGAGTCAGGGTTCGGGGTTTTGCAAGGACTGTGACCTTGCGCATCAGGGGACGCGAATTCCCGAATCGCAATTTCCCGATAGTAGGAGTGGGAGACAGGTGTCAAGGCGTTAGGCCTCCCCATGAGGTGTTGACAGGTGGCATCGGAAGATCGGGGTTCGGGGTTTTATGATGCAAAGAGTCTCGACCGGTGAAGTCACGACCTATGAGTCCGCGATATAATCCCCACCGTTGACTTGAGGGACACGCTTCAAGGGATCCCTTGGAGTCGAAGTTCGAGTACTCGGGATTCGACATTTCGGGATTTCCGATCACAGGGAAATTTGCATCGCGGATTCGCGATCCGCGAAATCCCGAAGAGGACGTGGCATGTGACACAGTGGAAGTTGAGAACTCTAGTGGAGTACAGGTGTCATCGGGGTTCGGGGTTTGGAACTGTATGTGAACTGTGTTCGCGTGAACCGCGAATCCCCGAATCGTGATATCCCGATATCCCGAAGGGCTTGACCCGTTGACCATCGAGGTTCGGAGTTTTGAATTGCATGTAATTGCGCTCGCAGAGTTCGCGTGACCGCGAATTCTGATTTCCCGATTTCCGAAGGGGAAGTCACCGAAGGAGCCTACTGTGGGTAGTGGACAATCCGATAGGAGGGGAAGAGTACTTTGACTCTTCGGGCCCGTGGTTGAAGAAGGTCCTGGAGGGCGACTGTGCCGACGAGGGTAGGTTGCGTCATCATATTTTGGTGATATTTGTATTGGCTGAGCAGAAAAGGTTTTTCTCATATCTGGTCATATTGTACTAGTTGGGAGAGTTGGGTTTTCCATCAGGATTTATGAATTTGATAAGGTTACAAGTATAGAAATATTGTGTCTCATATGTGTTGATGATTCATATATAATATTTTGTGTTTCTGCTGCATAAAATCTTAGTCAATAATTTTCAGTGTAAAAACATTTTAGTGATAACAACTAAGGTTCTACTGTTAGATCACTAGGAATCAATTTTCAAATTTTCAAATTATTCACTAAGAGTTGCATGTGAAAATTGACAGTAAGTGGGAGGATTTCAAAACCATCATTAAGTCCTAAATTTCTACCCTATTGGGTATGTATATGACCAATGGATCCATTGACATTAATTTAGGAAAAGGAAGGGGTATATTGTGCAGGAGTACACCACCAAATTGAATAACATTGATATCATGTCGGGTATCTCTCCCAAGAACCTAGATGTAGTCCTCAAGTGTTTGGGGGGTCTATATAGTCAGTTGTGAAAGTAAGTGATTCCCTTCAAGCCTAAGACAGTTGATAAGGTATGTGTGAAAGAAAAATATCTGGAAAGTATAGGCCACAAAAAATGATATCTAATTAGTTCGAAGTAAAGAGCACAAATATGCTTCAAAGGAAGGAAAGAATAAGTGCAAATGGGAAGACAAGAAGACAACAACCATTGCACATCAGTGCAAGGATACAAGTAACCTGTGTAACCATTGAAATATCAATGGAAACACTGAAGAAACATGTTTGAATCTACATCCATATATGAACCCTAAGAACCACAAGATCAATTCCAAGAATAATAACCTTCTATCCATGGCTTCAAGAAATTAGGTAAATATAAGCTTATGTTGGTTATGGAGCCTGATTATCTTCCTGATTCAGAGGTCTTTTACTTTCAGCCATGTTTATACCCCATGAAGTATTTACACCCTAGAATTATGTACACTCTTCCACACGGGGAAGTGCAGATGGGGGGTACCCCCTCTGCGGGGTCCGGGGGGGCTATCCCCCCGGCTGGGGGGTCTGGGGGCAAGCAGGCCCCCAGTGGCAGTTTGAGGATGAAGCCCCCAAAGGAAAAATTGCCTTGTAAATGTATATTGTAATTTCATTGTAAATATGGACTGTTCATTATAAGTTTGTAGATCTAACGATAAAGATTATGTTAGGGTTTTTTGCCCTAGAAGGAAACCCTCTTTTATGAGGGAAATGTATTGTCGCTATGGTCAATAGAGAGTATTGTGTTATGAGAGAGGAGACTGTGAGAGAAAGAAGAGGAAGTTACAATGGTTTTTTTTGTAGGTTGTATCCCTTCATTTGCTAGTTAATAATAAAGAAAGGACCTGGCAATTTCTCTGGTGGACGTAGCCCACACTGGGTGAACCACGTAAATCTGTGTCTCTATTTTATTGTGTATCTTCTGTGTTTTGTTTCCACATTTGTTGTATTTTATTGTTCCACGGTCCTATTTTTCTAACAACTGGTATCAGAGCGAAAGGTAACTCTCAGGAAAAGAGGGTTCTTGGTTTGAGTGGGAGCAATGTCGGAAGATGAAAAGTTTAGGGTCAAGAAATTTAACAGCCAAAACTACGAGTTATAGAAGATGCATATGGAAGATTATTTATATTAGAAGGATATATTCCTACCATTGAGCAGAGTAGAAAAGAATCTGATGGCCATGAAGGACAAAGAATGGGAAATTCTTGATAGAAAGGCTCTAGGAATGATACGGATGAGCTTGGCAGGGTCGGTGGCTTTCAATATTTCGAAAGAAAAGACAATGAAGGATCCGATGGGCGCATTGGCTAAACTGTATGAAAAACCCTCGGAATCTAATAAGGTATTTCTAATGAAGAGATTATTTAATATGAAGATGTCAGAAGGTGGGTCTGTTGCAGATCATTTAAATGAATTTAATATTGTTACTAATCAACTAAGTTATGTAAAAGTGGACTTTGATGATGAGGTTAGGGCTTGTTTAATCTTGTGCTCATTTCCAGAAAGTTGAATGGCTTGGTCATGGTTGTAGGTAACTCTATCTTTGGTTCAAATACTTTAAAATTTGATGATTTTGTTGGTGTTATCCTTAGTGAGGAAATGCGACGGAAAAGAACAGGTGAGACATCAGGTAATGCGTTGAACATGGAGAATAGGGGAAGATAAAAGGATAGAGGAAAGGGCTCAGGGAACCGTGGGAATTCTAGGAAGGGAAGAACCAAATCCAGAGTTGGAAAGATAGAGTGCTAGAATTGTTGGAAGAAAGGACATCTGAAAGAAAGACTGCAGAGATCCAAAGAAACAAAGAGATGGACAACAGGAGAGAAATCAGGAAGCAAATGTAACAGGTGATGTGTTAGAAGCTGCTTTGATTATTTCTGTAAATAATATTTCTGAGTCTTGGGTAGTAGATTCAGGGGCTTCATTTCATGCCACGCCCCATAGGAAACATTTTCTAGATTATGTTCAAGGTGATTTTGGACACATTCATTTGGGTGACGATGCACCATGCAAAATTGTTGGAATGGGAAAGGTAAAAATAAAGCAATGCAATGGAAACCAATGGTTCTTGAAAGAGGTAAAAAATAAAGCAATGCAATGGAAACCAATGGTTGTTGAAAGAGGTACATTAATGTTCCAGATTTAAGGAAAATCTAATTTCAACATGCCAGTTGTCAAATGAAGGTTGTATATCCATATTTACAGATAAGACTTGAAGGTCATCAAAGGATCATTGGTGATAGCAAAAGGAGAGAAGGTAGGTACATTGTATTTATGTAATTGGTGTAATAATGTTGACTCTTCTATCTCCTTAGCTTATACAGGAGTGGATATAGCATTGTGGCACCATAGGTTGGGACACATGAGTGAGAAGGGTATGCAGATACTTCACAAAAGAAATTTCTGCCAGATCTTAAACAAATTTGATTTGGACTGCGGAGCATTGTGTTTATGGAAAACAAAAGAGACTCCTCGTGATTTATTAGGAGTTGGAAAGAAAAGAAGAATGAAAGGTTAGAGCTTGTGCATACAAAATGTATGAGGACCAGCCTGTATCATCTCTTGGTTGTTCTTGTTATTATGTTACTTTTTATTGATGATGCAACTATAAAAACTTGGTTTATTTCTATCTCAATAAAAATATGATGTTTTTGATACTTTAAGAAAATGGAAAGCTTTGGTTGAGAATGAGACAAGAAAAAGTTGAAGTGTCTCTTTATCAGATAATGGAGGTGAATATTGTAGTAAAGAGTTTTATGATTACCTGCTCATACCATTGGATTCAGAGAGAAGACAGCTCCAAGAACAATCTCACAAGAAAATGGTGTGTCGAAGCGATGAAACAGACAATCATGGAGCATGCAAGGAGTATGAGATTGCATGATGAGCCTTCACAAATTGGGAAGATGTTGTAGATATCATTGTTTACTTAATAAACAAAGGACCTACAAGCTCTTTGTATGGTAGTATTCCGTGAGGAGGAATGGACAGGAAAAAAGGTAAACTACTTTTGAAAACTTTCGGCCAGAAGCATTTGTCCATATTGATAAAGAAGAACAAATCTTGAGGCAAAATCTAAGAAGTGCACCTTATTGGATATGGTGTTAATGATTTGGTTATCGCTATGGGATTGTGAAAATAAAAAAATCATTAGGAGTAGAGAGATGTCATATTCAATGAGAAGGAATGGACAAGACTGCCAGTGTTGAAAGAAACAGGAAGAAGAAAACAAGAATACACCATGCTTGATGATCACCGAAAAAGAAATTCAAAAAGGAACATGAAAATCAAATGTACAACAACGGGATAATAGGGAAAATCTCAAACACCAAGTAAGTGATCCCCCGGAATATCTACCAGTTAAGTATACCCCCTGAACGATACCTCCTTCATTGGACTATTCATTGTTGACCCATTCCCGTGAACCGTAATGTTATGAAGAGGCAATGCGTGTAGACACCAAAAAGAAGTGGAGCAAGGTTTGAAAGAGGAAATGGATTCCCTTGAAAATAACTAGAATTGGGAATTGGTCTGCCTTCCTACCTGAAAGAGCATTGTAGAATAAATGGCTTTACAAGTTGAAGGGAAGAAGATGAGAAGAAAAGGATACAAGGCTAGACTTGTTGTAAAGGTTTGCACAAAAGAAAGGTATAGATTTTGATGAAATATTTTCTCCGTTGTTAAAATGACTCAATTAGGACTATTATTTTAAGTCTAGTGGTAGTAGAATATTTGCATCTTGAACAGCTATATGTAAAAACAACTTTTCTGCATGGGATTTTGAAGAAGAGGATTTATGTGCAACAACCAATGTGGGTATGAGGTCAAAGGGAAGGAGAATTTGCATGCAAAAGCTGAAGAAGAGCTTATATGGCTCAAAGAAAGCTCGAGGCGCTGGTCGGATGATTTAAGGATGGAAATTTATTTTAAAATATAGAAACCCTGACGAATCTTTACTAATCCTTCATGTTCCAACTATAAATGTTTCATGACACTTTGTAAAAATATCTAAAATTCTAAGGATTTTATATAGTTTTGTATAAAATTTGGCCACTTTTAAGGTAAAACAATTTTATCCCATAGAATTTGGGCTAATCATTTTTAAAATAACTAATCTGCTTTAAAACCAAGGAAAATTAGCCCATGAACTAAATTTATCCCCTAAAATCATCTCCTCGGGTATTGGTATCCTAAGTTTGACAAAGTTTATGACGTAATTGTGGTTATAGTAGATGTCATTCCTACATCGTGTTTATTTTAAAAGCTAGAAAATGGAAGCTTTATTATCTTGCTATCGTATGTAGATGATAAGGATTAATAAGTGTATGTCAATATGCATGATATAAATGTGCTCAAGAAGAAATTAGCCAATTCATTTGCATGAAGGATTTGGGTACCGCGAAAGAAAATCCCTTTGAAGCATGAGAATAAATAACAAGAGACAGGAAAAATTGCTAATTGACATTGTCTCAGGGTTAATACACAGAGAAGGTGTTGGAGAGGTTTAGGAATGTGGTGAATGGAAAACTAGTTAGTACACCTTGGCAAGCCATTTTAGGATTAACTATGAAGTCCTGCTCCAAGACACATGAGGGAGATAAGACATGTCCAGGTCCCCTGGTCTATCAAGAGGTATGCCTTGATGTATGCAATGGTTTGCACACAAGACCAGAGCATTGCACATGCAGTGGAGTTGGGAGCAGGTATATGAAAAATCCGTGTAAAGAACATCAGAGGAAAAGGATTCAGGGGACTGAGATGGGGGTACTACTAATGCACACTTGAGGCCCTGCACTTTCACATACACATCCCATACATGTTGACAACAGAGGAACAACAAAGTTTCACTCATGCAGTGGGAGTTGTGAGCAGGTATATGAAAAATCCAGGTAAAGAACATTGGGAGGTAGTAAAGTGGATTCTCAGATATTTGAGAGGTACTACTACTCATGCATTATGTTTTGGAGGTTCAGACACTTTTCTACATGGATATGTTGATTCAGATATGGCAGGTGATAAAGACAATAGGAGGAGCACCACAGGGTATGTTTTTACTATAGGTGGAACAACAATAAGTTGGATTTCGAAACTGCAAAAGGTTGTTGCAATTTTAACAACAGAGGTAGAGTATGTTGCTGCTACAGAGGCTAGTAAAGAAATGATTTGGTTACAAAGGTTTATGGAGGAATTGGGAAAGAAGCAGGAGAATAGAAGGTTGTACTGTGACAGTGAGAGTGCAATTCATCTTGCAAAGAACTCATCCTTCCATTTGAATACTAAGCATATACAGTTGAGGTACCACTTCGTATGATCCACCTTGGAGGATGGACATTTGAAGTTGGAAAAGATACACACTAGCTAGAATCCTGCAGACATGTTAACAAAGGGAGTAACTAGGGATAACCTGAGTTCCTGCTCAGTTTTAGTTGGTCTTCAAGAATGAATATGAAGATGAGAAATTTGCTAGGTCCAATAAGGTTCAGAGTCCAGCATATACAATAGCGGTGGAGTTGTTGAGATGAGTCTCCAAGTGGGAGATTGTTGGTTGTGGAGAGTGATTATCTTCCTAATTTAGAAGTCTTTTACTTTCAACTATGTTTATACCCCATGAAGTATTTACATCGCAGAATTATTTACACTCTTCCACGTAGGGAAGTGAAAATGGGGGGTATCCCCTCTACGGAGTCAAGGGGGGATATCCCCTCGGTTTGGGGGTCTGGGGGAAAGCAAACCCCCAGTGGGTGTTCAGGGGCAAAGCCCCCGAAGGAAAAAATTACCTTGTAAATGTATATTGTAATTTCATTGTAAATATAGATTGTTCATTATAAGTTTGTAGATCTAACGATTGAGATTATGTTAGGTTTTTTGGCCCTAGAAGGAAACCCTCTTTTATGAGGGAAATGTGTTGCGGCTATGGTCGAAGGCGAGTATTGTATTCTGAGAGAGGGTACTATGAGAGAAAGAAGCAGAAGTTACAACGGGTTTTGTTGTAGGTTGTATCCCTTCATTTGTTGGATAATAATAAAGGAAGGACCTGGAAATTTGTCTGGTGGATGTAGCCCACACTGGGTGAACCACGTAAATCTGTGTCTTTATTGTATTGTGTATCTTCTGTGTTTTGTTTCCGCATTTGTTTTATTTTATTACTCCACGGTCCTATTTTTCTAACAGCTTAGATGTGGATGAGAATATTTTCTACACCTTAGTGTAGAAGGAGGTGAATCTGAGTATCCTTCATCACAAGGAAGAGAAGGATATAAAAAAAACTCTTCCATATCAAAATCTAGGTTAAAAAGACCAAGGTATATTCTCTATTCAATTCTTATCCATGATTCAATCTCACAACATCCAATCTAGTTAGCAAGCTTGGGTTGCAGGTTCATGATCATCCAAGCCCATACCCATTGGTGTGGGTGAACATGGATGTAGAAATCAAGTTAACGAAAAAATGTAAGATAAAATTTGCTACAAGTGCATATTTTATTGATGAAGTGGACTTAGATGTAGTACTCCTTGACATGTGTGGATTAGTGTTTGGAAGATCATACATGTATATGAGGGTTGAAGTCTTCATGAGGAGAGAAAAATTGTACCACCTAATCAAATATTGGATTAATTTCATCATTAATTCACATAAAGGTAACTCAAATATCACTTTGGTAAGTGTCAACCAAGCCAAAAATTTGATTAATCCAAGTAAGATGTTTTATTTCTATTAGGAAAGAATCATCGTGATGAATTAGTAAAAGTAAAAGAACCATAAAGAAATGTACTAAAAAAATGAAACTATTGTTGGAGGAGTTATTGTAGATATATAGAGGAGTTTTATAAGATCCTAAAGAACTACGACTTGTTGACTCTAAAATCATCAACTAACCACATGCCTGCAAATAGTTGCAAGGCATTAATAAATTTTTTATTAGTTATATATAAACTATAAATAATACTTAAATATAGGTGGGGATCCCTAGTTTAAAAGTGAAATCGACATTAAATTTTTCTCCAAGGAATGATCTTTTAAATTTTATATTAGTTCTCCTCAAAAAATTTAATGAGGAACTATCATATGCAAAAATAAAAGAATAAAAATATGAGGATTTGCATTGAAATACTTTGTCTTCACAACAAACTAATGTGAAATCTATTCAAACATTACAACACATTCTTATATGGTATGTTGGTTTCGAGCCTTGCATATATAATTCAAGTAATCTGAAAAGTTATAATTAAATGGTCGATCCTATTGTCTGACACAATGCATATGATATATATTGTAAATCCTTTGTATATATTGTTTGTATTGCTCGAATCTTATTTTAAGCAGATTGGTCGTGGATTATATGCTATTCTTACACAGTTTTGGGCATGGATGTGGGTTATTTATTCAAAGTGGTATCTTGGATGTCATTTCAAGGTATTAAAAGCGATGGTGATGTAGGATGTGAAGCATGTGAAATATAACATATGTGGCATCACATGTTACTTCGTCATTGGTTGTGAGTGTTAATGGAAATATGATGTGGAAAAGGGAAGTAAATATTGAGGCGGCGTGAGCCTCATGCATTGAATGCATGTACACATATTTTTCGTTCGGTTTACCACCTTCTGAATTCATCAGTTTCATTTTGTTGTTTTGTGAATCAAGCTCTGCAAGAATTATTGTTCAACCCAAAACCATGTTTCTCTAGGACACTGAAACTCCTCTAGCTTTACAAGAAAGATTAAGGAAACTGGTCGAGGTATTCTTCCTATAGTTGTTCTCATCAAAAAAAATTTTAATTTGCAGTTATAATTTATCCATAGCTCTCTGTGATGGAGAATAATCTTATTTCTTGCTTTTGGTCTGGTCCCGTAACATCCCTTCTCTTCAGGAAATGATAGCATCAATGCATTTTCATTGTTTATCTTCCTGTTTCATTTTCTTCAAATCAGATAAAGTTTTGATGGGTCATAATGGTTGGTAACTTTTTTCTTTTGCAATTATTAGGTTTTGTTTCTGTTCATTTTACTCAGTCTCAAAATACTAGTGTATAAATTACCAAAGATACATGAATTTTGTTGATTCAAAAATTAATAACTATTCTCGCTTCTTCCATCTTATTCTACCCTCCATATATATTTTCTACATCTTAGTAGCTCAAAATAGGATCAATTCATTAATAAGCAGCTTGTATATAGTACTATTAGTTCGTATGTAATATTATTGCGAGCTATCAATATATTTGGATGTCTCCTCTCAAATTGAAAAGTCCAACATGATATTGGAGAATAATTATACAGGAGATCTCAAAAAAATGGTTTCGTTCTAGATATGTATATGATCAAATAATCCAGATTGGAAAGTGATGATATAACCATGTATCTCTCTTTCTTGTTTGGAATCTAGCTGCTCCGATTCTTCCCATCGTGAGCGAAAATTGACAGATATTCTTTGTTCGATACTCTTAATGGAGATGGAACTATTACTGAAAGATCGAGATGGAACTATATTGATATCGACGAGAATAAGAGCAAGCCCTTTTTTTAGACCTAACCCTTATTTGGACCCAATAATAGCCCTCCCGGATTTAGACCTCTTAGAGCAGCCCTTATCTGATAGGTCAATTCAATACTTTCATGAGATATAAGCAAGAAAAACCAAAGATTCTAAGTTGCAACCAACTCTTAATTTGACTACCCTATGGAGTTGCCCGTTGTTGAATCTAAAATCATCAACTAGCCACATGGCTAGTTGTAAGTCATTAATAAAACAATTATTGGTTATATATAAACTATAAATAATACTTAAATATAAGTGGGGTTCCCTAGTATAAATATGAAATTGAAATTAAATTCTTCTCCAAGGAATGATCTTTTAAAGTTTATATCAGTTCTCCTAAAAAAATTCGATGCTTTAGTCATTGTGTTAGTGAATTTTTGGAGGTGTTGGATGGTTAAGTAAAGGTTTTGTCATAGATTATCCTACATGTAACAAATCTCTATGCAAAGATCATTTTTTTCTTATTCAAAGGTTGGTGCACGTTGAGACTATCATATGCGAAAATAAAAGAAAAAATTATGAGTATTTACATTGACAAATTTTGTTTTCACAACAAACCAATGTGAAATCTACTCAAACGTTACAACACATTCTTATATGGTATGTTGGTTTTGGGCCTTGCATATATAGTTCAAGTAATATGACAAGTTATAATTATATGTTTGAGCCTATTGTTTGACACAATTCATATGATATATATTGCAAATCCTTCATATAGCTTGTTGGGCTCGAATCTTGTTTTAGGTAGACTGGTCATCAATTATATGTTATTGTTACATAGTTTTGGACATGCATGTGGGTTATTTATTTAAAGTGATAACTTGGATATCATGTAGAGGGTATTAAAAGAGATAGTGAAGTACGATGTGAAGCACATGAAATCTAGAATATGTGGCATAACATGTTATTTTGTGATTTCTTACGAGTGTTAATGGAAATATTATGTGGAAAAGGGAAGTAAATATTGAGGCTACGTGAGCCTCATGCATTGAATTCATGTATGCATATTTTTCATTGGGTTTACCACCTTCTACATTCATCATTTGCATTTTTTTGGTATTCGAATAGAGCTATAAAAGGATTGTTTTTCAACCCTAAACCTTGTTTTGTTGGGACACTCAAACTCCTCTAGCTTTACTAGAAAGATTCAAGAAAATGGTAGAGGTATGTTTCTTGTAGTTTTTCTCATAAAACGCGTTTTAAATTTACAGTTGTAATTTAGCCATAGCTTTGTGTGATGGTGAATAAACTTGTTTCTTTCTTTTGGTTTGATCGTGTAACCTCCTTTCTCTTCAGGATATGATAGCATCAATGCACTTTCATTGTTTATCTTCCTATTTCATTTTCTTCAAATGAGATAAAGGTTTGATGGGTGATAATGGTTGCTAAGGATTTTATTTTGCAACTATTTGCCTTTATTTATGTTCATTTTACATAGTCTTAGACTATTCCATAATGAGTTATTATCTCTCACTCATGAGTCACCTTTCCACCCTCACAGTCGTATGTATATGTAAAAATCTTGAATTATTTTACCTTATGTTGAATCTATGGGACATTTCAAACTTCTTTTCAGTTTCATTATCAAATTTATCCTTCTGAAGTTTTAGTCTCTAGCCAAGGTTATTTTTGTGCAAAAGAAAAATATTTGCATAGTTTAATTTCAAACCCATATATAAATGGGGTCAGGTCACTCTCCATATGTAACCATAGGTTCTTCCCTTATTGATATTGGGGAATTATTTGAAGCTTGATATTTTTGGGATTTGTAACCCTAACATTCTTTGGAATTGAATTTCACGATAATAAATTCAAATGGGTGATGTCTAATTGAATTTCTTGTTAGGGTTAGCATGGAAGGAAAATGATTAATTTTAGACAACATATGGATTGGTCATTACATTCAATATGTTTGTTTCTTAAAAGATACATATGTATGATGTATTTGCATGGACGTTGTATGATTAACTGGATCTTTTGACATAAGGATGGTTGACATTGAAGGGATATATGATACACAAAGTTGTTTTGAATGTATAGATATATTTTATGGGGTACACCTGCATATTTTGTTTATACAGGAGTTGTTCGGAGGAGCTATAGGACCATAATGATATTTTTGGATTCAAAAAGGATATATGAATCAATTTTTTCTCTTCATATTTGAATTTCCCAATATGGTTGGACCCTCATTGCGCAAGGAAAAGAAAGGATTATGATGATAGCATTGATAGTTATAAGTTGAAGAGGCTTATTGGTTATTGATCAGGTCATTTCATTGGTTGATGACATGATGATATGGAAGAAATCACATTCATTTTTATGCTTGGTCTGTCTAATACAATATTTTATTGAAAATATTTAAGAGGGACTCAGGTTTACTATTAAAAGGAAATCATTTGGATTCTGAGTAATAAGTGACTCTTAGTTTGAAATAAATCTATTAGTTTTGAAGAGATTTACATTTTATATATACAAGGTCAATCACCCTCATGTTTTCACTTTCCTTAGTTATTCCTTTATTCCAAAATTAATTTATCACTTTTAGAAATAATTTATTCTTCCCCTGTATTATATATAAAGTCTTAAAGTTCCTCTGTTAGTTAGATATTAAAAGCAAAGGATGCTTTGATGGTTGAAATAGGATGAAATTGTAATCAACATGATGTTGTGACATGGTTGAAATTTCAATTTTGATTGGGCCAATTCCCCTCATATTTTCACTTTCCATAATTATTCCTAGCTCGCATTTCACTTTCATTTTAATTTGGATTTCTCCCCCCTGATGCATTCTCCATGAATAAAATCAACAATGATGGGTATTTGGTGAGGCAAGGACAAAAATATTGTTGAAGGATAATTGGTTTTCACGGGTGTTTATGTTAATTATTTTTTAACGTGTATCATTATACTTCCCTTTCACTATTACATTCTTCTCTCATTACAAATCCCCTCATCTTCCCAAATGCGTTTTCACTCCCATGTTCTTAAATAATGTTGGTTGTGTAAATGAAAGAAAGGATTGAAGGACATAGTTGATATTATGGATGATTTTTATGTATAACCATGCATACCTACATGTTTGCTTGTTTTTTATAGAGATATACTAAATTATGTTAGTGTTTGATGACTATTAGTTATTGTGTGCATACTCTAAAACTAGTTTACAATTATAGATGAGTTTTTTCAGCATAAATAGTGGTGGCAGAGGAAATAGAGGAAGAGGAAGGAGACCGAATGAGTTGTAGGGTAATAAAAAAATGAATTTCTCTATTCATTTCAACGTTGATTCAAAAGAATTCAATCAGCCACTACAAACTAGTTTTCTTAACCTAGGAGGGAGAGGATCTCTCCAACCCAATCCTCCACCCGAGAGACCTTTCCACCAACCTCATAATAACCTTTCTAGTATCCATGTTTGACCTAATGTCTCTCTGCAACATGAAATACTAGCAAATGATGGTTGGGAGGATATTGTTAACCCACCTCATAACCAAGTTCATGGATGGCCAATAGTTTCACTGCCCTTACCTCCACCCCCTCCACCTAAAAGGTTTGCACTGCCTATCACTTCATAGCATTCTCATGCCAATTCCACTCAACATCCATCAAAGAAGCTCAAATATCTAGCCCATGAACCTGAGCCTCGTAAATGTGAATGGCCTACTCAATATACCAATCCCGATCAGTCAACGAACTCTTCACACTCTGTTACATCTCATGCCCAATCCATAAAAATAGAAAGAAAGAATAAATATTTTGAGGACATGCATCGTGAGGCTTTGACAACAAGGATTGAGGCATCAACAAATGAAGAAATATAAGTCATTAAGGCAACTAAATCACAGGGATGTGAAAAGAGGCAAACTGCCTCACATAAAAATTATGATGTCTAGTTTATTTTACAATGATGTTTTATGATTTCATTGCTGGGACATATGAGATTACTTGTAGATAGTGGTACATTTTTTCCTAATTTCATTATTCTCATTTTGGACATGCTATGATTATTTTCAACAGATGATATGATTTTGGGACATATTTATAATAACAGTATGATATATTTATTTTTTATAAATATATTATTATTTGGAGGTACAAATATGTCTACAATGTTTGTGTGGGCTGATTTGAATATGGGTGATGTTGGTATTTAAAAGTTTTTTTTGGAAGAATTAAATTATGTCTATTTTTTAGGAGGGACAAGGAGAAAATTATTTGAAAAGTTAAAAAGGAAAAATTAGGGGTCCCCGCCTATTAGCTAGTATTTATTTATCCTTATGCTTATTATTATTATCATTATTTTATAAAGTTGTCCCTATTTGATGCAGGAGCATCGCTCACTCATCAAGAAAGCCAACACATTTAGAGGAAACAACTGGACAACGCCAACATGCATTTTGAAATACTTTGGAAGTATTGCGTCGTCCTTTAAATGAAGTCATTTATAAAGAAGCGCACATGTATTGTAAAGGAGACCTTGAGCCTTTAAGCTCTCGTCCTTATGTAGATGAGGCATTTAATAGATTTAATGTTGTTAGATAGGAATTTATTTCTAGATTTGATAGCTTTAGATTTTGAGAGGGAAACGGGATATAGACACCCTCCTTTGTACATTGTATTATCACGAAAGCATTCTGAAGAAAAAGCAACAAATAAATTGTATGCAGAAACTCCATGTACAGATATTGAATTAATAGAAAAGCTTTGATTCAATTCCATGGCTGTGTTACTCTCTGTATATTATTGATATTATGCTCATGAGTATTTACTTCCTGTCATGCATTTGCTTTTATATGCTGTGTATGTGATTTCATGGTCGTTTTGAAATCTGAGAGAATGAGTGAATGAGTTTCAAATTGTTTCTCTAAGGGAGCCAAAGAATTCCTGCAAGGAGTGCAGTTGAATTTGTCTGCAAGGAGTGCGTGACTGTAGGGTTCAATTAGAGTAAGCTCTTGTCTCCTTTCATCTCAGAAGTGCAGGTTTGGCACCGGAGCCATGGAAGACGTGCACAGGCTAGATGAAGACTCGGAGTTGCGATTCTGAGCGAAAGGGAATTAGGACTGCTGCTGCAGATGAGTGCGCAGAGTCGATGAGGCTTCAACACTTAGTTGTGTTCGAAGAGTCGCTGCAAGAAGTGTGTGCAACAAGTCCTCATAAAGATTTGTGAAATGAAGACCAGCTCAGGAGGAATAGGCCTACAGTCCACTGAGGGAGAATTGCAGGGTTGCTGTGGAAAGCTCGGACAAAGTTCCACAGGTTGGCGTGCGGTTGAATAAACTTCACAGAGGGAACGTTAAATTCATTTTGCAAGAAAATACCTACGAAGGGATGAACGGTTGAAATCTCCTAGATAGACTCCACGAAGGACTGAGGACCATTAGATCTTGCAGAGCTGCAAGGGATTTAAGGTGTGAACATTCAAAGGTTTGTAGTCCAGGAGGAAGTGGAGACATCAATCTGGAGTCACAGGGACAGTCAGATCATATGCGACATCGCATATCGGCATATCGCGAGTTGGAGCACCAAGTTTCTAGAGCGGGAGCAACAATATTGTGAAGAGTGATACTTTGATAAGCTTTGATTCATTGGTCGTGGGAACACATGTCAGAGAATCCCAATATCTCAGGGTTCGGAGAATCGGGGTTCTTGACGACAGAGAGCGCTTGCATTTTGGATTCGCGATTAGCGATATCCCGAAGGTGACGTGGCAGCGTGGGACCATGAGTGTTGGTGGAATATAGGTGGCACCATATCAGAAATCGAGAGAAGGTAAGTCCCGAGTCCATTAACCCCTGGACTCGCAATCCTGCCAGTTTCGAGATCCCGAAGAAGGATAGAAGGTGGATGATTCAAGTCCACACGTGTATCGGAGAACCGACACATCGGGGTTCGGGGATTATAGTTTCAATTTGTTGACATCGCAGGTAGCGATTTCCTGACAAGGAAAACTCCGATAGAAAGGAGGGGGAGGAAGTCAACGATTGACCCATATCGGGATTTCAGAAAATTGCAAGGTAAAAAGCACGTGGCCACAAAATTCGCGAAATCGCGAATTCCGATTCCCGATTTGGAAGGGAGATCAACGAAGAGTTGTTGTGGGTGAAGAACTTCCAACGGGGAAGTTGAGAGGCCTTTTATCTCCTTGGGCCAAAGTTAGAGAAGGTCCTAGTGAAAGCGAATGGGCACAGGGTGACGTTTGCACCAAGTGGTATCAGAGCAAGAGTTTTTTGCTTTTTGTGGCAAAGAAGAGAGTACATCATGCCACCGAGAAGAGAAAGGCAATCACCTGGTCCAGAGGACAGGGATGCACGAAGAAGAGGAAGGCCGACAAGAAATCCAGAAATGGAGCACCAAATGAGAGATCTCCGAGGAAGACTCGAGGAGATGGAGACAACGCAGAGATGCGGAGCTGGCACAGGGGATCCTAGCGATTGGCGCAGGGGATACATCAACTGAGCATTTGATCAAATCCATTTCTAGGATGAGTTCTAAGACCAAAATGGATATTCCATCTTATGAAGGAAGCCTGGATGCAGAAGAGTTGTTGGATTGGATCCAAGCACTTGACACCTACTTCGATTATGAAGATATCAAAGAGGATAAAAAGGTAAGGCATGCTGTCACGAAGTTGAAGGGACACGCGGCCTTATGGTGGGACGAGCTGCAAGCAGACAGATGTTCAAAAGGCAAGAAAAAGATCAAAAGCTGGGATAGGATGATCACGAAAATGAAAGCGAAATTCATCCCCAGGGATTATCAAATCACTCTGTTCAGGCGAATGTAGAACTTGAGATAGAAGTTGATGATGGTGAAGGAATACATCGAAGAGTTTTACAAGCTCAATATCAGAGCAGGTCATCGGGAGAGCGATGATGATAAGGTGGCGAGATACCTGAATGGATTGAGGTATGACATTCATGATGAATTAAGCATGGTAACTATCAGAACTGTTGAGGATGCTTACCAGATGGCCCTGAAAGCCGAGGAGAAGCTGAGCCGTAAGCAAGGTCAGCGAGGGCGTGGCAGAAGTCAGCCCAGAGGCAAGGCAGTTGCCCAGGAGAAATATCAGAAGCCCAAGAAGGAATGGAAGAAACCTCAGGGTAAAGTTGAAAGAGGCGGAACCTCACAGACGCAGCCATATGTTGAGCCGAGAGGACAACAAAATGATCAGCGAGGGGATTACACTGATGCAACCACTCTTCCTCATACTAGAGGTTGGGGTAGAGGAAGAGGTGGAGTTATCACATGTTTTACATGTGGAAAGAATGGGCACAAGTCATTCGAGTGTCCAGAGAAGAAGAAAGACGTAGGAGAAGCTCACATCACTGAGGCACAGAGGCGTGATACTGAGAATGAAGATGCAGACAGCGGAAGGTCGCTTGGGATGCATAAAGTCCTTTTGACACCTGAGAAAGAGGTGGAGAGCGCAGTGCAAAGGAGCAGACTATTTAGAACCACTTGCACAGCCAGGGACAGGAAATGCAAGGTCATTGTGGACAGCGGGAGCACAGATAACCTCGTTTCTAAGGAAATGGTGGAAAAGCTGGAGCTAGAAACAACTAAGCACCCGAGTCCATATAAAGTCTCGTGGATACAAAAGGGACACCAGGTAAGTGTCACAAAATAGTGTTTAGTTGAATTTAAAATTGGGGGATACCATGATCAAATTATGTGCGATGTTATTCCCATGGACGTATGTCATTTGTTATTGGGTAGACCATGGAAGTATGACAGAAATGTGATTCATGATGGAAAGATGAACACCTATACACTGGAGAAGAATGGGAGAACCCATAAGTTGCTTCCGATAAAGGATAAGGAAGTGAAACCGGAAGTAAGTAACACCATACTTCTCATGAGTGGGAAGGAGCTTCTCACAGAAATGGAGAAGAAAGAAGATCCACAATTCTTTGTGGTTAGGAAACCGAGAATTATCCTGACTAGCACAAGAGTGGATGACCAACCAGACGAGATTCAGGAACTGCTGGGAGAGTTCACTGACATCATCGTGGACAAACTACCTCGTTCGTTGCCATCAATGAGGAGTGTGAGTCATCACATCGATCTCATACCAGGAGCAAGTTTACCGAACAAGGCTGCGTACAGGTTGACACCGCGGGAGAACGAGGAGGTCAAGAACGAGGTCCAGGATTTATTGGATAAAGGAATGGTCAGAGAGAGTCTAATTCCATGTGTTGTTCCGATAGTACTGAGTCCGAAGAAGGATGGAGGCTGGAGAATTTGTACAGACTCCAGAGCAATCAACAAAATCACCATCAGGTACAGATTTCCACTGCCGAGAATGGATGATCTGATGGATTGCCTGAGTGGGGCAAATTATTTTTCAAAGATAGACTTGAAAAGTGGATATCACCAGTTTCGCATGAGAGAAGGTGATGAATGGAAGACAACATTCAAGACAAATGAAGGTTTGTATGAATGGTTGGTCATGCCGTTTGGCTTGACAAATGTGCCGAGCTCATTCATGAGACTGATGAATGAAGTCCTGCGGGAATTCATCGAAAAATTTGTAGTCATATATCTGGATGATATATTGATCTACAGTAAGACAAAGGTTGAGCATTTGAAACATTTGGCCATTGTAATGAGAAGACTACAACAAGAGAAGTTGTTGGTCAACATGAAGAAGTGTTCCTTCATGAAGATAGAGCTCATTTATTTGGGTATTGTCATATCAGCGAATGAGTTGAAAATGGATCTTGAGAAGGTGGATGTGATAAAGAATTGGCCATCACTGAGAAATGTTTTTGAGGTGAGGAGTTTCCATGGTTTGGCTAGTTTCTATAGAAAATTCATCAGGAATTTCAGTTGGATTAGCGCAAGGATGATGGACACAGTGAAGAAGTGGCATAAGACTTTTCACTGGACAGTCGAGGCTGAGAAGAGCTTCAATCTGTTGAAGAGGAAAATAACAGAGTGACTAGTGTTGGTGTTACCGGATTTCCAGAAGACATTTCAGGTGAAATGTGATGCAAGCGGATATGCTATAGGAGCGGTCTTAAGTCAGGAGGACAGGCCAGTTGCATATTTCAGCGAGAAGTTAGATGACGCAAAGCTGAAATACTCCACGTATGATAAGGAATTTTATGCCATCATACAAGCGTTGAAGAAGTGGAGGCATTTTTTGATCCCAAAAGAATTTGTATTGTACAGTGACAATCATGCATTGCAGTTTGTGATTCAACAGGATAAGTTGAACCAGAAACATGCAAAATGGGTAGAGTACATGCAGAATTTCATGTTTGTGATTAAACACATTTCAGGAACTACTAACAAAGTGGCTGATGCTTTGAGCAGGAAATGTTTGTTGTTGCAGGAGTTTCGAGTCAAAACCCTGGGTTTTGAAAATCTAAAAGATATGTATGCAGGTGATGCAGATTTCGGAGAGGCATACGAGGCAACTGAGAACCCAGTTCTCAAAGATCACAGCCCATGGATAGACTACATGATCCAGGAGGGATTGTTGTTCAGAGGCAATCAACTGTGTATTCCAAATTGCTCCATGAGGGAGAATTTGTTAAAGGAGAAGCACAGTGGAGGCTTAGCAGGGCATTTTGGCCACGATAAAACATTCGAGAAGCTGAGTGAATCGTATTTTTGGCCAGGGATGTGAACATATGTTAAAATATTTGTTGACAGATGCAGAATTTGTCAGCATTCGAAGGGGAGAAAGCAAAATGCCATTTTTTATCAGCCATTACCCATACCTGAGAGGCCATGGGAGGCAATTAGCATGGACTTTGTATTAGGATTGCCGAGGACATAGAGAGGGGTTGATTCCATCTTTGTGGTGGTGGACAGGTTTTCTAAGATGGCACATTTTATTCCATGCCAGAAGCCCAGCGATGTGACCCACATCGCAAACTTGTTTTTCAAAGAGGTTGTTAGAATTCATGGATTGCCGAGAAGCATTGTCTCGGACAAGGATACCAAATTCATATGTCATTTTTGGAGGACGCTATGGAAGAATCTCATAACTAAGTTGGCGTTTAGTTCGGCTTACCATCCACAGACAGATGGACAGACCAAGGTGGTCAACAGAAGTCTTGGAGACTTGCTGAGGAGCCTGGTGACAGAACACCATGGTAGCTAGGACAACATATTGCCACAGGAAGAGTTTGCATACAATGATTTGGTGAATCAGAGTACAGGTAAAATCCCATTCCAGATAGTGTATGGGATACAACCGAGGGAAGTTTCTGAACTCAGGGAGTCAGAACAGGCTATGACTAGTAGTGCGAGTGGAGAAGAGTTTGCTGAGGCAATGAAAGAACTTCACTGCAGGGTGAAACAACGACTGGTAAACTCAAATCAGGAATACAAGAGCAGAGCCGATTAGTGGAAGAGAAAAAATCAGTTCTAAGTTGGTGATTTGGTTCTAGCACACTTAAGAAAGGAAAGGTTCCCAAGGGGAACGTACAACAAATTGAAAATGAAGAAAATCGGGTCGTGCAGAGTCTTGAGGAAATTTGGAGAAAATGCATATGAGATTGAATTGCCGGATGGCATCGGGATATCTCTGACATTTAATGTTTCATATTTATACCCATACAGAGCTGGAGAAGAAGAGACTGGAACTAAGGAACCAGTGGTTCAGTGGAAGAAGCAATTTCTAGTAGCAGAGAAGCCGCAGATGGAGTACATATTTGATAAGCGAGTGGGAAAGAAGACCAGGCGAAAGCAGTATTTTGAGTAACTGGTGAAATGGAAGAACCACCCAGTCGAGGATGCCAGCTGGGAGACAGAAACAGTGATACAGAGGCATGGGCAAACTGTGCAGGAGCTCATGGACAGGAGCCCATGAAAATTTTCAAGCGAGGGAGTATGATGCAGAAGCATCGCTCACTCATCAAGCGAGCCAACACATTTAGAGGAAACAGCTGGACAGCGCCAACATGCATTTTGAAATACTTTGGAAGTATTGCGCCATCCTTTAAATGAAGTCATTTATAAAGAAGCGCACTTGTATTGTAAAGGAGACCTTGAGCCTTTAAGCTCTCGTCCTTATGTAGATGAGGCATTTAATAGATTTAATGTTGTTAGATAGGAATTTATTTCTAGATTTGATAGCTTTAGATATCGAGAGGGAAACGGGATATAGACACCCTCCTTTGTACATTGTATTATCACGGAAGCATTCTGAAGAAAAAGCAACAGAGAAATTGTATGCAGAAACTCCATGTACAGATATTGAATTAATAGAAAAGCTTTGATTCAATTCCATGGCTGTGTTACTCTCTGTATATTATTGATATTATGCTCATGAGTATTTTCTTCCTATCATGCATTTGATTTTATATGCTGTGTATGTGATTTCATGGTCGTTTTGAAATCTGAGAGAATGAGTGAATGAGTTTCAAATTGTTTCTCTAAGGGAGCCAAAGAATTCCTGCAAGGAGTGCAGTTGAATTTGTCTGCAAGGAGTGCATGATTGTAGGGTTCAATTAGAGTAAGATCTTGTCTCCTTTCATCTCAAAAGTGCAGGTTTGGCACCAGAGCTGTGCAAGACGTGCGCAGGCTGGACGAAGACTCAGAGTTGTTATTCTGAGCGAAAGGGAATTAGGACTGATGTTGCAGATGAGTGCGCAGAGTCGAGGAGGCTTCAACACTTAGTCATGTTCGAAGAGTCACCGCAAGAAGTGCGTGCAACAAGTCCTCATAAAGATTTGTGAAACGAAGACAAGCTCAGGAGGAATAGGCCTACATTCCACTGAGGGAGAATTGCAAGGTTGTTGTGGAAAGCTCGAATGAAGTTCCACAGGTTGGCGTGCGGTTGAATAAACTTCACAGAGGGAACGTTAAATTCATTTTGCAAGAAAATACCTATGAAGGGATGAACGGTTAAAATCTCCTAGAGAGACTCCATGAAGGACCGAGGACCGTTAGATCTTGCAGAGATGGAAGGGATTTAAGGCGTGAAAATTCAAAGGTTTGGAGTCTAGGAGGAAGTGGAGACATCAATTTGGAGTCACAGGGACTGTCAGATCATATGCGACATCGCATATCGGCATATCACGAGTTGGAGCACCAAGTTTCGGGAGTGGGAGTAGCGATATTGCGAAGAGAGATACTTCGATAAGCTCTGATCCATTGGTCGTGGGAACACATGTCAGTGAATCCCAATATCTCGAGGTTCAGAGAATCTGGGTTCTCAATGACGGAGAGCGCTTGCATTTCAGATTCGCGATTAGCGATATCCAGAAGGTGACGTGGTAGTGTGGGACCACGGGTGCTGGTAGAATACATGTGACACCATATTGGAAATCGGGAGAAGGTAAGTCCCAAGTCCATTAACCCCCGGACTCGCGATCCCGCGAGTTCCGAGATCCTGAAGAAGGATAGAAGGTGGATGATTCGAGTCCACATGTGTATCGGAGAACCGACACATCAGGGTTCAGGGATTGTAGTTTCAATTTGTTGACATCACAGGTAGCGATTTCTCGACAAGGAAAACTCTGATAGAAAGGAGGGGGAGGAAGTCAACGATTGACCCGTATCGGGATTTCAGAAAATTGCAAGGTAAAAAGCGCGTGACCACAGAATTCGCGAAATCGCGAATTCTGATTCCCGATTTGGAAGGGAGATCAACGAAGAGTTGTTGTGGGTAAAGAACTTCCAATGGGGAAGTTGAGGGGCCTTTTATCTCCTTGGGCCAAAGTTAGAGAAGGTCCTGGTGAAAGCGGATGGGCACAGGGTGACGTCTGCACCATTATTAACTAGGATTAGTTAATCACATAAAAAAAAAAAATTTGAACTTCTAAAACTACTTTGAGAAGAATAAAGGAAGAGTTCAAGGGACAAGAAAAATGAGAGTGATAGAGAGAGAACAATTCTTATAAGGATCCTTTTGAAAGTGTCAACAAGGAGAGTTAAGAAGCATTGATTTGTTGATATACTTCTATAGCGTTGGGACAACAATCTCCCAATTTTTGTGTCTTAGCCTCTATCCAAGACAGGAAGTTGGGTCCCCCTTCAATTTTTCCAACTGGAACCCTCACACTCTATCCCTCGTGAAAATATCTACGCCAAATTTCTCCTCACCCTACCTTTCTTTACCACTTATGCTTCCTATTCAGATAACTTATACCCGATGATCTGCAGTTCAGTGAGTCCCCTCTTCCTGCGCTGATATATAGTGTAGTGACACGTGCATACTTCTTTCACCTTTGCATTGACATTCTATTGATTTTCCTGAAAGTACATCATCCACCTCCTTTTGAACTTGGCTAACATGCTATCCCATTTTCTCCAAACTTCACTTACACACATATTCATCATCGACAAAGATTACATGATGAATACTATCTCACTGGAATTGGTCACATGAATATCTTCACTACGCGCACACCTTTAACCATATGACCCCCTTCCATTCATGTCATTGCATGAAATTTCAACAACATCCTTCTCTTTATCTTCATTGAACTGCATATCAACAAAGTTCACCTCTTCTTCCTCACACGCTACCCATCGACAAGTTTCCCTCTCTTTTAGAAAATGCATCAGTAGAAGGATGTCATCCCCTCATTGTCATCTATAACATAGAAGACAATACGATCCTTCTAACCAACACTTAATAGGTCAACATATCCCACTTTCACCTTGAGGCTTATCTCGTCCCCCTCCCATCTCATATCCCTTCTTGTTTTGCTCATCAGTCCATATCCTTAGATTTGCAATGGCTAAACTCCCCATTCCTATATATGTAGTTGGTCAATAATTTCCCATCTCACCTGATTTTCTTTAGATCATAGTCATAATCAAGTTTTAGTGTTCTCAGTGGCTTTCTTAATGCACATGGTACTGTCTTGTTCTTTTTTCATTTCTTGAAATTACAACTAAATGTTCATTGTGGAAGCCTCTCCTATCATGATATAGTTTATTCATATCACCTACAGGTTTTGTGTTGGTTTTGAAATGCACTTTGGGATAAATTTGGTCATTTCATCTCCTAGACAGTGTTAAGAGCACTGGAAGTCAGTTGATTTTTTTGGCCGATTTATACATTTGTGATATTAATGCATACTATCAATCTCAATGGGTGGATCAAGATCATGTACATCACACATGAACCAATTATTGAAAAAATTAAAATTCGGTAAAGAAACAAATAACGTGGGACCCAAACTTTCATTAAAAAATTCCTTTGGGCACAACTTTTCCACATCCATCAAAGTGAATTTCTCATCCCTCAAACAAGACAATTGTATTATTTTTTCTATTTCGATTCCAATGCAACTGAGGGAATCAAAATCTGAGGTTCGAAAGTGCCAAAACGATCGTCTAGGATTTTGTGCCAAGTAGGCCTCGATAGTCATGACCATCATTAGACATGCATCCACTCAAATGATGGAACAACTTGTTCAATTATATTGATATAATTGTCTCTCTATGTTCTCCGCATTGCAAAAAATGACACCTCAATCGAGCATTGTATGAGGAAGTTATGGGCTTTCGAACTCAAGCTCCCATTGTCTCTTGCTAGTTCCACACTTCGAATTTTTTCCAATTTTGCTTTCCTTGGAATTTGAAGTTCCCTTTGAATCCTTTGAAGCAATTCAAAATATTTCCCTTCAAATCCTCTGGTACATATCACAGGATTTAGAACAAAATCCTTCATATATATCAAAGGAGTTAGTTAAAAAAACTATGATACAAGTCAGAGGAGTTACTATTAACTCATCCCATGGAAAGTGAGAGGAGTTAGTACTAAATCCTTCAAACAATTCAGAGGATTTAGTACTAACTCTTCAAAAACTAAAAAAACTACCTCTGATAAATTGACCATAACTTTTGACCTGGGTGTCCATTTTGCACGTTATTTATACCATTGGAAAGTTTTTTCCAATCTCTAAAAATTTATAGTTATATGATTTTAGAAATTCGTAATGAATGGTATATTTATTACAGGTATAAGGAGTTAGTACTAAATCCTCCGAAAAAATCGTAGGAGTTAGTACTAACTCCTCCGAAACTAAAAAAAATTCCTCTCGTAAAGAGACTATAAAGTTTGACGCTGGTGTCATTTTTTTGCACTATTTATACCGTTGGAAAGGCCTTTATGAGCTCTACAACTTTCTAGTTATAGTATTTGAGAGATTACTAATGCATGGTATACTTAGTTTTAGATGAATATATATTACATTGTTCGCAGCCCCAAAAAAACACAATACCTCAATCATGAGAGGACGAACCAGGGATTGATTCTAAGGAAGCTTAATTGACATTCCAATTATTTTATTTCCCATTCATATGCATTATAATGATTAGTATTTATTTTTTATTTGGATTTACTCTCAACTATTGTATGTTGAATGGTGTTAGGTACCGATGCCCAGAGGGAGACACACTCTTTTAATGCGATCCACAGCCAAAGAAAATAAAATAGAAAAATGATGTTGATTGTTCTAGAAATGGGAAGAAGTGAGGGGAACCAAAATTGAACTGTTGAAGAAGGAATCTAAACCCTACGAATACCAATTCCCTAATTCCCAAGCCAATCATTACGATGGATAAGGTGCACTATGGCCAAAATCCATGATTGTCCACAATCGCTAGGAGAAAAATTCAAAATGTAACTGTTGTCCTTGTTACTCATCATCACAAAAAGGATGAGGAAAAATGTTGGAATACGAAAAGTCATGGAGGGAGATGAAAGGCCAAAAGTCTTATTGAACCTCAATAAATACTAGAATTGAACCCAAAGAAATGGTTTTTGGCTCTTCAAACATTGTACATTTCTGAACTACTTTGGGAATACAGTGTCAACTAAAATTGGAGAGTTGTCCTTAGATTTTTCATGTACTATTGATGAAAGTGTTAATATGGATAAGACCTCGGGGAAAAAATTTCATAGAGAGAAGGACTTGCATGTGTCATTGTTTTGTTGTGAACTATTTCAAGAAAAATTATTGTTGTTCACATGGGTCGTAAGAGCATGTTTGTTTATGGACTATTCATATGGAATATATGTCTTCTTGCGGTTTTGTTACTCTTTCTTATATTACATGTCCTGAGCGAATGAGATGCCCATGTATGTGATATAGTGACTTAGACTATTCTGGTTATATATTCATGTGCATGTGTTATTTGGATTTCTTTCTTCATTTCATCTATCTGGGTCAAGGTATTGGTAGAGTTAGTTTCATGTCACAGCTCATTCACTTATGTTAATTCACTCCTAGATAGGATATGGTAGAATATAAGTAGATTAGATATGCATGTATATATTCTTCATCTACATATTCCACTTGCATAATTACCATCACTCACTCTCATCGGTGAACCAAGCCACAACTGGCAAAACCAACCAACAATGGATGCCAGTCCAAAACCCGGATGTGTTCCCTATTTTAGACGGTGAGAGGTATAATTGGGAATTCTTACTAGGGATAACCCCTTACTATTGTTGGGCGAATTTAGACCTATCAACAACTTTACAAGAGTCAAGTAAATGAAATTTGTGCCATTCATTTAGCTTTCTTTCATTCTTGGTTTCACTTAATGATACCATTGGTCATTGTATGATCCAAAATACCATGTTTGATTGCTAAGTTTCATTCTAGTCCTTACCCTTGGGGTATGAAGAACGTTGTTGGCTTTATTTCATATTTGGATAAATAAAATATTTCGATGGTTCTAAGTGTCATTTGAGTTTTCTATATTTCCTTTATCATATCTTTCATTTCTAAATTTTTTTAAATATTTCAAATGAATTTTCTATTGTATTATTTTCATTTTGACATACTAAATTTACAAAAAATCAACATAAACTCCAAGGACTATTTCTTGAGAGTTAATTGAAAATTTTGTAAAGAGGCTATAAACTCAGGGTAATAATCCTAATTATTTTTCTCTAGCCAAGTAAAATATGAGAATGTTTGTATTAAGATGAAACCATTCTTTTTTCATCAACATTTATTTGTCAACCATACTGGGGAAATCTTCAATGTTTCTCTACTATTCTTATTTTTTTCTTTTTCTTTTTCTTTTTTACTTGCAATAGAGCCTGGGAAAACCCATTGGGAACTTCCCCTCATTTCGAGGATGGTACCCTGGGTAAAATGGATTTTGTATAAAACCAAGGAATTTTCAATATATTTATCATTTAAGAGCTCAACATGTCACTTGCAGAAATTTCTTGGGTGGGGAGGAAATCACCCTTCAACACAAACCACTCAAGATAAACCCAATTGAAGATATTTGTGTATTACTATTGTAATTACTATAAATTTTTATGTATTTGACTATCATTATTTTTCTTATTTCATTTCTATTTTCATGACCATACCTAGTGTGCATCAACCTAACATTGGACAAGGTTTATATGATCAAACCAACATTTCTTTAACCTTATTTAACATGATTTTGGAAATAACCCGCTCATGTGCTGAAGTTAATCAGTCTTGGAAAGTTATTTCTCAAGATATCATAATTAGGGAGCAATGGGAGGCTCAACAAAGGTTGGTTAGAAAGTAACCTCCTCGTCAAAAGTTTATTGATACCAAGCCAATTTTTTTTCTTAGAATCACTAGCTAACCACTGATTCGATTATTAAGTGTTGTGTATGCAAGTTGGACATGAACATTTCGGCCTTAGGGTTTATTCATTTATTCAGTCACAGATTATACAAGAATTATTTCCATCATATGAATATCATCAACAATACACAAGATTGGAACCATAAGCAATAGATGAACTTTATTATAAGAAAGCAAGCAAGCACCTGATAGAAATAGTGAAGTAGATCTAGAATAGATTCAGATGGCTTCAAGAAAATAATAGAGAGGCATACAAAATGCTTTGGAGATACAAATCAAGCCTCCCAAATAATGTAATAGAAGATGAATTATGAACTGCAAAAATATGGTTTAAGCCCAACCCTTAAGTACTGGTACAGCCCTGCTGAGTACTGGTATGACCTGCTGAAGAAAATGGATACCAAGGGTTCATCCCTCCTGAAGATGAATTCCACCAAATGATTCCAAAATCCTCCCAATTATAGATCAAGGCAGTGGAAGCCTCCTCCTAAAGTATGGATCTCAAACACTGAAGCCTCCTCCTTAAACTGAAGAAACCCTAGACTGGTACGACCCTCCTCAAACCCTGAATATGGCCAATAGTATGGCCCAGTTGAATATGGGCTCTGAAATTCCTGAAACTCTTGAGGATGATAGATCGGGTAGCCACAAGCCCCTAAGAGACGTTCCAAGGTCAGATCTAACCTATAGCCTTCTATATCTGAGAAATACTGAATCACCAAATTGTCCTCTTCCTTATGAAATTGTTCCAACCTACAAATAGATGATAAGGACGTGTAAATCCTCCAAGAAGCCCTCAAACTAATGAGCAAGGGCTTGCAAGCAAAACCCCGATGTTGAAAACCTTCAAAGCTCCCTCAATATACTGGATCAAACTCTTCCTTAACAAATGGTGCACCCTTGGAAGAAAACCCTGGCTGGTATGGCCCTGTTGGTTCAACTGGTATGACCCTGCTAGTCCTCCCAAGTAGATGATGGATGTAGAATGGTTTGGGTGGAGTATTTCATCCCCGAGACCAAGCTTGGAACAAGGTGAGTGGAATATTTCACCACTAAGTTGTTCACTAGGGTTTGTAATATCAAAACCCTCAAAATTGTATTCACAAGAGCATCAACAAGCAAATACCAAAATCTAGAATGACTGAGAGGTGTGCCCTAGTCTTTTCTTTATACTTTTTTCTATTTCCTTATTGATTTAAGTTAACCCCTAGGGTTAACTCCTAACTCAACCTCCAACACTTTTATTTATTCATTGAGTTATCTTTTTAACTCTTTTTACCTTTTCATTAAGTCAACTTGAGAATATAACATTAGTTTGGTTGACTTTTCACCTATGTGTGAGACTATGGCCTAGTGGGGATACCTAAAACACTAAGTCATCCCAAACCTCCTCAGCAAGAGGTGGGGGACATTACCGTCTCCCCTACTAGAGATTTTTTTTCCTCAAGCAATTCCAAACATGTCTCACATACCACCTATTCATTCTCCCACGTGGCATCCTCAATGGGTAGATCCTTCCATCTGATCAAGTACTCTTTGATGCTTCTCTTCCTGAGCCTCTTCTCCTGAACCTCTAGTATCTCTTCTGGAATCAAAACAAGTTTCCCTTCTTTGTCCATGGGAGGAATTACCTCAATTGGTGTGATGTGTTGGATGATGGCCCTCTTCGGGAAGGACACATGGAAGACATTATGTATCCTGCTGCCCTGTGGAAATTCCAGCTCATAGGCTATGACCCATATCTTCCTATTGATCCTGTAGGGCCCAAAGAAACATGGTTTTAGCTTCTATACTCCTCTTATTTTTATCGAATCTTTCCTATATGGTTGTAGACTTAGATAGACTAAGTCACGAACCTCAAAAGTGCGCTCAAATATATGTTTGTCTGCTTGGACCTTATTCTAGTTTTATGCTCTCTGTAGATGATCCTTCAACTCTCTGATGATATCTTGGCTCTGTTCTACCCAATCCTGTACCATTGGTTCCCTTCTATCACCGAAGGTAATATCCATAAAAGAGAGTGGATCATAGCTGTATAGGGCCCAGAATGGTGTCATGCCTATGGATACGTGTTGGGTGGTGTTGTAGCAGTATTCTCCTAAGTGCTACCATCTGACCCACGCTTTCTACTGCCCTACCACATAATTCCTGAGATATCCCTCCACCCACTTGTGGACTATCTCGGTTTGTTCATCCATATGAGGGTGATAGATGGTAGTATGAGTCAAGGTCGTACCAACTAATATGAACAACTCCTGCCAAAATGTACTCATAAATATTCTATCCCTGTCACTGACAATGGTATTGGGTAGGTCATGCAATCTGAAGATCTCCTTGAAAAATAGTTCAGCGAGATGTGTTGCACTGAAGTCTGTTTCTATGGAGAAGAAGTGTGAAAATTTCTTCAACCTATCCACCACTACAAAAATGAAGTATTTCCCCCGCGTACTTGGAAACCCGGTGATTAAATCCATGGATATGCTTTCCCACTTGTGCTCTGGAATGGGTAAGGGTTGCAGTAGCCCTGTTGGGTGAGTGTGCTCATCCTTGTTCTCCTGGCATGTAGTACACTCCTTGACATGCCTTATTACATCCTCCTTGAGGCCCTTCCATGAGAACCTCTCTCTCACTAGCATGTACGTCTTACCAATCCCTTGGTGCCCTGCCATTGGTGAGTCATGACATGCCTGCAACACTTTTTACTTGAAGGCCGATCCAAGAACCAAAAATATTTGGGCCTTGTAATATATGAGGTCATTTATAATCCTGAAGTTATCATTATGTACCTGTCTTTCCAATTGATGACAATCAAACTGATCCTATTCATACTCCATCACCAATTGGTCCTTCTAGTCAACAGAAACACCTGTCATGGCATAATTGGATGGCCTCCTGGACAATGCATCGGCCACCAAGTTGTTCTCCCCTTTGACAAATTCAATGTCAAAGTCATAGCCCTGTATTTTTCTTACCCATTTTTGTTGCCTTTCATTTAAGTCCTTCTGCTCCAATATGTATTTAAGACTGTTATGATCTGATTTGACCACAAACCATGCACCTAGTAGATATTGCCTGAATTTGGCTAGTGCATGCATGATAGCGAACTTTTCTTTGTCATAAATGTTGTAGAGTAGCTCGGGACCCTTGAGTTTTCGATTCTCATAGGCAAGAGGGTGCCTATTCTACATCAGTATGGCCCCTATACCTTCTCCTGAGGCATCACACTCCAAGGTGAAAGGCAGGCCGAAATCTGGTAGAGCTAGGAATGGGCACATTCTCATCACCTTTTTCATCTTATCCAACGTAAATTGAGCTTCTTCACTCCATTTGAAGGATCCCTTCTTAGTAAAATCAGTCAAGGGTGCACACAATTGAGAAAACCCTTTGAAAATTTTCCTATAGTAAGTGCATATGCCTAGAAATCCCCTCAACTCTGTGAGTGTCTTAGGAGTAGGCCACTCCATAATGGATTTTATTTTCTCATGATGTACTTGTACCCCCTTTGCTCCGATGATGTGTCCTAAGTAAATAACTTATGTCATTCCAAACTCACATTTGGACTACTTAGTGTACAATGATTGTTCCTCCATGATAGACATAATTTGGTCCACATGCCGAAGGTGTTCCTCCCACGTCTTGCTATAAATGAGCAAGTCATCAAAAAATACTAACAAGTGCTTTCTCAACTATTTGTTGAACACATGGTTCATGCAATATTGGAACATAGTTGGGGAATTGGTTAACTCGAAGGGAATCACCAAGAACTCATAATGGCCATAATGACATCTAAAAGTAGTTTTTGAGAAGTCCTCCTCCCTCATCTTGATTTGATGGTAGCCATAACATAGGTCAATTTTTGTAAAACAAACAATTCCATGCAGTTCGTCTAGAAACTCATCAATCATAGGTATAGGGTACCTTTTTCTTATTGTCTTTTTATTCAAAGCTTAGAAGTCAATGCACATCCGCATATTCCCATCTTTCATCTTGACCAGCACTACTGAAGAAGCAAAAGGGATAGAGCTCGGCCTGATGTGTCCCATGTCCAAAAGTTCTTTGATGGATTTCTCTATCTCATCTTTATACTTCTTCGGATGCCTCTATGATGTGGTGATGACTGGCTTAGCTCATGTTTCTAGCTCAATGATATGCTCAAACCCCCTGCCTAGTGGAACCCCTGGAGGAATCGGTCCAATCACCTTGTGGTGCTTCTCAAGGATATCTTGGGTATCTAGGGTGTAGTGAACCTTACTCTGCTCATCCACACGTGCCAAAATCCTACATTCAGCTACAGACACAATCTCCTCTCTCCTGAATATGGCTTCCATACTCTTGGCCATAACTACCTTGGCATAATTACCTGTCATGCCTCGGAGAACTACCTTTCGTCCACCCTCCTCTATAAAATACATCTCCATGGTTTTGTAGTTGGTGGTGATAGGCCCCAATGTGATGAGCCACTGAAATCCAAGGATTATGTTAGTGTCTAGAATGTCCATCACATAGACATCCTGTACCAACTCATGCCTACCTAATGTAAGATTCATACCTAGAATGTACCTGCCACAAGTCATAGTGCTTCCACCTGCTACCTCCACCTTGAACCCTTCAAATTCCATCGTGGGTATATGTATCCTTCTCAACAATGTTGAGTCAATGAAGTTGTGAGAGGCTCCCCCATCAATCAATACTGATACCTTCTACCCCTAAAAGACTCCTCTCATCTTGAATTTGTTAAACTTAGGCACCCAACTGATAGATGCTAAGGTGGCTTTCCCCTTAGCTGTACTTTCCAGTCCTGTGACCTCCTCCTCTAATGTCTCTGTGGTTTCAGCCTCCATGTTCTGAATTTGGCCGTAGTATTCCTCCTCCTCATTGTCTGAGGTCACTTCTATAACTACTAAATATGGGTGGATTATTCCACAGAAATTTTCCATGCTTCCACTAGTTTCATCATTTTTTAAAAGAGGGTGAGATTTTCATGGATATTTCCACGAAAGTTCATTGCAATATCCATGAAAATATTAATTTAACCAAGTCGGGATTTTTGTCGCTATAGCGACGAAATTTCGTGGCAATAGTGACAAACATTTTGCCTATCTCATTGGTCGGTGTTAATGGCTAGTTGACCATTTTATCTATACATAAGTGACTTTAAGAGACTTTGCGACACAATTTCTATAGTTGTGACACTGTTCTTGGATTTTGTTTGAGATGTTTATTTTTTCCGTCACCCACCGATTCAACAAATCCAATTCTCAATCTACATAGCTCGGATTTTGAATTCTCGATCTAATATGTGTAGTACCATATTTCATGTCTTTGTTTTTTGGATCTAGTTAGTATATTATATGGAAAATGGTATGTGGATTCCATAATATTCTAGTTTTATGGAATCCACATACCCTTTTTCCTTCAATTGTAGCTATAATCTCTCTCTCTTTTCATTGATAAAGATATGGAATTGCTCTTGAAACTCAACCCTGATTGGTGAAATGATAGTAATTGATTGCTATATTCCCTGCTTTAGTAGGGACTAATAAGATACATAAACACTAACCCTAGACTTATGTTAGGTATATATGTCGTTATTACATAAAGAAAATATTTGTACACATATGACCTTATTATAAAGATGTTATCTATGTCGTCATGATGTTGATCCTCTACACATATGATCACCTTATTATAAAGATGTTGACCTTATTATA
>SNQJ01S0001831.1:64443-76921 GCA_010110895.2 Picea sitchensis
CTATTCTCTTGAAAGAAAAAGCAATAAGACAAAGAGTAAAAGGCATTGAATGGGCTAGAAAACAATTGCATACATGACAAGGTGCAGCTCACCCTCTACAGAGGCACCTACAGGTAAGACCTATGTTTCCCTGTTATCACTGCACCCCTTGCCCAAACATCCCCCACACCATCTCATGCATTTACATGACCTAGATTGCTCTTCACCTGGAAACACCCCACACCTAAGGAGAATTAGCCCAATAGGACGTCCTGAAACCCTCTCCAAACCTGGCTTGTAGAATAGCATAACGTCTTTGAGCACTTGTCTGGGAAAAGGGGAGTTTTATGCACATGTTTGGGTAACTTGATTATTAGATGTGATTGACATTGTTATGATCCCTGTGACTTATGAGCCCAGGGAGGGCATACTTCTTGTTGTTGCAGGACCATGCTTGACGGACATGTACATATGGGGAGATGATTAGCTCGGACATCCATACGGCTAAAAGCCCACCAGATGGATGTTGAAACCCCAGCCAGGGGCAGAGAGATACCAGAGGCTTGCACCGGAGAGAGAGGAGGACGTTCCACCAAAGACACCTTGGCAGGCCTAGACCCAGGGGGTCTTGCCTTTCCCCCTAAACGTTGGCCTTGGAAGGCCCATGACGTCACCCTTGTGACCCTTGACGTCACCCAGCGTCAGATGGACATGATGGGGGCAATTGTGTGCCAAGTGGCACGTGTGGCATGATCTGGAGGCCTTCGAAGGCCTAACGTTTTGCTCCTGGAGGCCAACGTCTCACTTAGGAGGCCCAACGTCACCCTAGAAGGACATGACATCACCTCTTTTGCACATTTTAGGGTTTAATTTGTCAATTTTATGTAAAAACTAGATATTTGATTTAACTTGCCATGTCGACCCTTTTTGACCTAATTTATAATTAAAGGTCATTTGAATTGTATAAATAAGGGAAAAGTCCCTTGTATTTTTTCATCATCTTTCACTCACACAAGCGAGGTCTAAAATTCGGCCTCTTTAAGGTTTTTTGGCTGAAATTAAGTGGTGCGCAACTCTTGGAGGAGGCTTCTTTGGGTGTATTTTGGCATTTTTCATGGTGGAAAGTATTCAACTAGAGCATATTGCTAGATTATTCTTGGTGAATGTAAGTGAAAATCTGCAATTCTTCTTTCTTTGAATGGTTATGGTATCTTTTGCTTTGCATTTACTAAGATTATGAAATTGCTAGTGTAAAACCGCTAGGAGTATAAGCACATGTTATTGTCCTTATCTCAATAGCTATCCACCTACTTCATTTTGCTAGAAGACATCTCTATTGAAGCATGTGCTAGAGCCCTACTTTTGTAGCACTCTAACACCATTGCTTCATCAAGCTTTTATTTATCTCAAGCTTGAGCTAAAGAAGAAGGAAAACCACTAGGGCCTAGGGTTACCTACTTCCTAGTAGTCGTTTCCTTCTAGGGTTTGATGATTGAGGCCTTGGGTTACCAACACCTCAATCATCCTCCCTCTTATCTTTAGTCCACATATTATCATTTGTTTCCTTCAAGATTGTTGCTGCAAAAAGTGACTCCGTTAAACCTAAAGACATTGGTTTATACCTTACATTTGGTTGATTGATGAAAACGACCCCCAAACCATCTACCTCAAGATCCTTGCTAACTATTCCTAACCTTGGATTAGACTAACTTACTAACATTCTTGTTGTTGTTACAAAAGTAAGCTACAGACATATATTACAGCAGTAAAAGCTCCTAAAAGCAAGTGTTAAAGTTGATTATTACATTTCCTTCTTAGCTTCTAACAAGTGCTGGCATATTGCTAATTCTAGGTTACCATTTTGGGTCATTTTGAAGCTTGTTTAATGCATAAATTGTGAAGCTATCATCATATATGCGTTGTTGTTATAAATTGTTGTTTGTTTCATCTTGCATATCAACTCATTGCTTTTATTGAAAGTCCAAGGTTTTACGAAGCATTAATATCAATTGTTACTTGGAAATAGTATTTTCTTGTTGTCTTGTTCTAGGCAGGTACATTCAAGCATATCTTTGCTTCATATTAAACCTTTGGGACTTTCTGATCAGTGTGACTTGAGAGAGGGAAAAAACTTTTCATGTTACTATAACCTTTGCCTTCTCAAACCCCCAAGTCATCGAGGACGTCTCCCCTGGGCTTTCACCCCTAAAGAGAAACATGTGTCTTATTTAGGTGACAATGATAGGACAACCTCCCGTTACGCCAATTTATTGTTCACTTGCCTTTGGCTTTTGGGCAAGTACAAATTGTGCGATAACATTTTGGGTCTCATCACGAGCTAGCCTTTTCATCTCCGTGAAATGCTTGTGGGTAACGCTGTCACCACTGGTCACCACGCCAAGGCAGTGTCCCCCACCTATTCTCTTGAAAGAAAAAACAATAAGATAAAAAAATAAAAAGGCATTGAATGTGCTAGGAAACAATTGCATCCATGACAAGGTGCAGCTCACCCTCTTCAGAGGCACCCACAGGTAAGACCTACATTTCCTTGTCATCACTGCACCCCTTGCCCAAACATCCCCCACACCATCTCATGCACTTACATGACCTAGATTGGTCTTCACCGGGAAACACCCCACACTTAAGGAGAATTAGCCCAATAGGACGTCCTGGAACCCTCTCCAAACCTGGCTTGTAGAATAGCATAACGTCTTTGAGCACTTGATTGGGAAAAGGGGGGTTTTATGCACATGTTTGGGTAACTTGATTATTAGATGTGATTAACATTGCTATGATCCCTATGACTTATGAGCCCTTGGAGGGTGTACTTGTTACTACAGGACCACGCCTGACGAACAAGTACATATGGGGAGATGATTAGCTCGGACCTCCATAGGGCTAAAAGCCCACCAGATGGATGTTGAGACCCCAACCAAGGGCAGACATATACCAGAGGCTTGCAGTAGAGAGAGAGGAGGGCGTTCCACCAGAGACACCTTGGTTGGCCTGGACCCAGGGAGGTCTTGCCTTTCCCCCTGAACATTGGCCTTGGAAGGCCCATGACGTCACCCTTGTGGCCCTTGACGTCACCCAGCGTCAAATGGACATGATGGAGGCAGTTTTGTGACAAGTGGCACGTGTGGCATGATCCAGAGGCCTTCGAAGGCCTAACGTTTTGCTCCTGGAGACCAACGTCTCACTTAGGAGGCCCAACGTCACCCTAGAAGGGCATGATGTCACCTCTTTTGCATATTTTAGGGTTTAATTTGTCAATTTTATGTAAAAACTGGATATTTGATGTAACTGGCCATGTCGACCTTTTTTGACCTAATTTATAATTAAAGGTCATTTCAATTGTATAAATAAGGGAAAAGTCCCTTGTATTTTTTCATCATCTTTCACTCACACAAGTGAGGTCTGAAATTCGGCCTCTCTAAGGCTTTTTTCGCTAAAATTAAGTGGTGCGCAACTCTTGGAGGAGGCTTCTTTGGGTTTATTTTAGCATTTTTCATGGTGGAAAGTCTTCAACTAGGGCATATTGCTAGATTATTCTTGGTGAATGTAAGTGAAAATCTGCAATTCTTCTTTCTTTGAATGGTTATTGTATCTTTTGCTTTGCATTTACTAAGATTATGAAATTGCTAGTGTAAAACCCCTAGGAGTATAAGCACATGTTATTGTCCTTATCTCAATAGCTATCCACCTACTTCATTTTGCTAGAAGACATCTCTATTGAAGCATGTGCTAGAGCCCTACCTCTGTAGCACTCTAACACCATTGCTTCATCAAGCTTTTATTTATCTCAAGCTTGAGCTAAAGAAGAAGGAAAACAGTTAGGGCCTAGGGTTACCTACTTCCTAGTAGTCGTTTTCCTTCTAGGGTTTGATGATTCGGGCCTTGGGTTACCAACACCTCAATCATCCTCCCTCTTGTCTTTAGTTCACATATTATCATTTGTTTCCTTCAAGATTGTTGCTGCAAAAAGTGACTCCATTAACCCTAAAGACACTAGTTTATACCTTACATTTGGTTGATTGATGAAAACAACCCCCAAACCATCTACCTCAAGCTCCTTGCTAATTATTCCTAACCCTAGATTAGACTAACTTACTAACATTCTTGTTGTTGTTACAAAAGTAAGCTACAGCCATATATTACAACAGTAAAAGCTCCTAAAAGCAAGTGTTAAAGTTGATTATTACATTGTCTTCTTAGCTTCTGACAAGTGCTGGCATATTACTCATTCTAAGTTACCATTTTGGGTCATTTTGAAGCTTGTTTAAGGCATAAATTGTAAAGCTATCATCATATATGCATTGTTGTTATAAATTTTTGTTTGCTTCATCTTGTATATCAACTCATTGCTTTTATTTAAAGTCCAAGGTTTTACGAAGCACTAATATCAATTGTTACTTGGAAATAGTATTTTCTTGTTGTCTTGTTCTGGGCAGGTGCACTCAAGCATATCTTTGCTTCATATTAAACCTTTGGGACTTTCTAATCAGTGTGACTTGAGAGAGGGAAAAAACTTTTCTTGTTACTATAATCTTTGCCTTCTCAAACCCCCAGGTCACCGGGGACATCTCCCCTGGGCTTTCACCCCTAAAGAGAAAGAGGTGTCTTATTTAGGTGACAGTGATAGGACAACCTCTTGTTACGCCAATTTATTGTTCACTTGCCTTTGGCTTTTGGGCAAGTACAAATTGTGCGATAACACAACCCTAATGGTTGTAGCATTAATTGTATAACATCAAAGAGAATTATTAGGCTAGTCAAGACGCCCTTAAGACACAAACAAGCTTATAACAAGTAGAATCAACTCCAACTTGGAAAATTGCAATATCTCAACAATTCACGTATACCAATACAACGATTTTATATCTCCAATGAAATTTAGACTAGTGCTTTATCAATTGGGCAATGGAGTCTCTTATGTAAGAGTTAGTTTTGTTACTTCTCTAGGGGTGTAAGCCCTTTTACTCCCTAGAGCAAACTAAACTAGCAAGGTAAATCTAGGAGGGTGTAAGCCTTTTTACTCCTCCTAGCAACCTTTGCATGAAATATAGCTTATTCAATGATAACAAGTAGACTTGATGGAGGGTGTATGCCTTTACACTCCTCCATGGGTTTAGACAAATTTAGCTTGAAACAAGAAAAAAAACACAATTAATTCATCAATTCCTTACCAATTCCAAGAAAAAACATGAAGAAACCCTTTCTTATCAAGCATATTCCACCAATATACCAAGAAAAAGTCTTCCAAGAGATAGCACCTCACTTTCTTCACCAATAGACAAGTACTAGCATCACAAAGAAGTGTTCAAGAGAGAGATAGAGCAAAATGCCCGAGTAGGGCGAAAATTTCAGCCATACACTATGTAATTCTCAAGTGAGTTATGATCCAAATAACAAAGGGATGACCTCTATTTATATGAGGTCACCTAAAACCCTTTTCTCCACTTTTTGAAAAGTCAACATCAAATTAGAGAGGTCAACCTCCCTATTTGTCCTTTTACATCTTAAAATTCAAATTTATAAAAAGAAAATCCCATTTTAGGGGTGACGCCATGCCCTAAAGGGTGACGTAGGGCCTCTAGGAGAGACCTTGAGCCTTTGATGAAGATCAATGGGCCTACAAAGGCCATGAATCATGCCACCAAGTGCTCTAGCATGTGCCAAGTGCCTCTCTCTCCATCTGACATGACCATCACCATCAACCATGAGAAACCCATCAAAACCTTAAACCCATGTGACATCTAGGGCATAAGGTGTGACGTTTTAGGCCTTCCAAGGCTATCGTTGGGGTGCAATGAGTTGAGACATGGTCATCTCACGGTGTCCAAGTGCCTCCAAAGGCAACGTTTTTCTTCCCATGTGTCCAGGGAGAGGGGGTGCATCATCCAACCCATGGGCTTCATGCCACGATGAAGTTCCAAGTGACCTTGTGCCTTCACGATCAAGCTTTCACCTATCCAGAACCTGCAAAGACAAACAAGTACGCCCTCCAAGGGTCCACAAGTCACAAGTATCATTCCAAGTAAGCCATATCTAATAAAAGAACCACCCAAACATGTGCATCAAATCCTCCCTTTTCAAAATAAACAAATGCTCAAAGACCTTATACAATTTACCAAATTTAGATATGGGAGGGGTGTCATAATGCCTTATTGGGTGAACCAATTCCTCAAGTTGGGGATGTTCCCAAGGAAAATCCTTTCTAGGTTATGTAATGAATGTGAGGTGGATGGGGTTAGACTTCTAGGTATGGGGTTTCATGACATACAAGGGCTCGTATTGTCTAATTTATGGGTGCCTTTGTTGAGGGTTGGCCACATCCTTTTCCTCTTTTTGTTTTTAAAGCATATTTTTCCAAGCCCTTTATTAGTCATTATTTTGCATGTGTTTCCAAGTTGAAGACAATAAGGGGCACTAAAAAGGAAATGCATAGCCCACATACACTCTACCTTGGTTTGCATGCTTTTCCAAGTTGAATACAATAAGGAGCACTAAAAAGGAAATGCGTACCCCACAAACACTCTACCTTGGAAAGCAGAATTAATTTATTCGTTATTTATTTTATGGGTCCCTCACTTTTTTTAGAGAAGCGTTTCATTGCTCTCGGGTTCCTAGGGCGAGCTTTTATTGCATGATGTTTTTGCCAGGGCACCTTCGAGCCTAGTGGCCACTTCTTCCCATGAAATGAGGTACATGCCCTTCTTGGGTCAATAAGCCCGAAAACCTAAAAGATGGGGAAACGAAGGAGAAGAAGTAATGGAAAGTGGCAAGTATGAGCGGGATTGGTGCGATGAACCTTCAAGGAGACCCCCCAGTAGCAACCCTTTCCCTAAGGGTGGCCACTTACTAGGAAACCATGACACTCACCAAGGTGAAATAGGGCAAAAAACATAATTTCCAAGCAAATGTTTTCAAAATCAAGAAAGGATCATTTGCAACATGTTCAAATGCTTCAAATATTAAAATGACACTTACCACGATACCGGACTTGTTACCTCATGAAGCAAAACATGTTGTCCTCTGTGGGCCAAGTTGGATGTGGTGGATGTTGTTGCCATCGATCGAATGATGATGTGTGGTGTGATAGGGGCCCATGCCTGCTCATCTGCCTCTCGGTACTCAATGTCTGCAACCTGGGGATCTTGAGAAATCATCTCCTTAGCTATCCCTAGAAATGGGGGATAACAAGTCGTAACCAAAAGCAAGGATGGAACAATGATGAATGAAAGTATTCTATCAGTTCATCGGATATGATCATGGCTACACAGCAGTTCAAACTCTCTTGGCCTTGCATATCAAACAGTTTATGAAGGAGGCCTTTGCTTTCAGTTTTCGTAGATTTTATTTATATTTATAGAGATATAGTAATTATATAATAGCTCCAGACTAGAGACATCTTGTGGTTTATGAACTTTTTTTTTGAAGGAAATTTACAAGAGTAGGATAGAGAATCATGAAGAGTGCTTGCAAGCCTCGTTTTGATGATGATAAAAGAGATCCACAGGATCTACTTGAATGCTATAAGCATCTGCTGTGTCAATTGGGTCTAACCCAGGCACGCTTGAGAGAAGGAATGTTATCCTCCCCACCTAGGATCAATTCTTGCAAATGACATGTTGAGCTCTTAATGAGTATAAGCTATAAGCATCTACTATATATAATTTCATTTCAACTTGAATAGAAATTACAATCTTTTTTCGAAGGAAAAAAATAAATGCTTTTGTGAGATTAATACTAAAAGTCAATACTTTAATAAGTGACATTAATGATGTCTTATAGTGAAGGTAGGTTGGGTGGTTAATCATATCACTCGTGAGATATAGCAATGTACGTCTTTCATTTTTATTATAACTATCAAGTGCATTGTTCTCTTTTCTGCAAATATCATGTATCTGTCTCCGTGTGTCTTAGATTTGCAGAGAAGAGAACATGGTTGCACTACATAACAATGACATATACATGGTATTTGCTCGAGAATTCATTTGCCCTTTGTAAAGAAGAGATAGCAAGTTGTAGGCTCGCTTGAGAATTCATTAGCCCTTTGTAAAGAAGAGATAGCAAGTTATAGGCTCGCTTCAGAATTCATTAACCCTTTGTAAAGGAGAACTCAGGTATCAATTGGCTGAGTATTGTCTCTGTTTTCAGTGCTTGTTTACAGTATTTGAATGTGAATTTTTATTTCATTAAGCCAATTTTCTTTATGCAATTATGTGGAATTGAGAAGCTGTTTAAATGAATCTGAATTGGTGATTTTAACGTGAAGCTTTAAGCACTAATTTTGGATCAGGGATAATCTAGTGAACAAACCTATAAAGTCTACCGAGCAGTGGACTTGTGAACAGGCGTATAAAGTTCATCGGGGTGCGATGAAGTAAAAAAGCCTATAAAGTCCGTTAGGCTGTGCTTTAGCGAACAAGCCTATAAAATCTGTTGGGTCATAGTTTAGAGAACAAGCCTGTAAAGTTCACCCGGTTGTGGTCAAAATCCCTACCACTCTCATGACCCACCCAATAAAGGGTTGCATTAAAGTAGAGGAGGAGCACCGTTTACACGAATGTTATCCCTGTTGTACACGCTGTGGAGTTTCATAATCCCTCTGTCTAAAACAAAGGGAGTTTCACTACGTTAAAAAACAGGGAATTCCACCATTTAAAAGACGGAAAAAAAAGAATTGGACCAAGAGCTCCACGAAATATAGAGGAAACACAGACTATATTGAAATTTAGTTGACATTGATTGACAGGAATACGGATAAAATGTATCATATAGTTTTCTTTTCTAAGGTGAAAACTTGGGCGGGCTGACACCCGCGATTTTCACCGGAGCTTGCACACCGAGATTGGAATCTAAGTCATTGCCACGGCAAGAACTCTGACTTGCCACCAGACGGAGAATAAAATTCATCCGATGGCAATGGCACTAAGATTCATTTTGAGCCAGTTCCAGTGCACCATAAATTTATCACTACTGCCAAACATTAGAGACCAAAAAATAAATTCACAAGTGTATTTGAGAAGGGGAAAAAAATGCATACGGTCCAATCTACAGCATGAATGAATCCCAGGATAGGTTCCATGAACTTTCCATCGGATCCACTATTCCACTGCTTCCGAAGCTCGGCCCCAAAGCTCTCGAAGAGGGCGGCCATTTGATCCATATGACTGTAAACGGCTGCCCTTATTTCGTCCATGTCTGAGCGGAACGCTNTAAAGTTCACCCGGTTGTGGTCAAAATCCCTACCACTCTCATGACCCACCCAATAAAGGGTTGCATTAAAGTAGAGGAGGAGCACCGTTTACACGAATGTTATCCCTGTTGTACACGCTGTGGAGTTTCATAATCCCTCTGTCTAAAACAAAGGGAGTTTCACTACGTTAAAAAACAGGGAATTCCACCATTTAAAAGACGGAAAAAAAAGAATTGGACCAAGAGCTCCACGAAATATAGAGGAAACACAGACTATATTGAAATTTAGTTGACATTGATTGACAGGAATACGGATAAAATGTATCATATAGTTTTCTTTTCTAAGGTGAAAACTTGGGCGGGCTGACACCCGCGATTTTCACCGGAGCTTGCACACCGAGATTGGAATCTAAGTCATTGCCACGGCAAGAACTCTGACTTGCCACCAGACGGAGAATAAAATTCATCCGATGGCAATGGCACTAAGATTCATTTTGAGCCAGTTCCAGTGCACCATAAATTTATCACTACTGCCAAACATTAGAGACCAAAAAATAAATTCACAAGTGTATTTGAGAAGGGGAAAAAAATGCATACGGTCCAATCTACAGCATGAATGAATCCCAGGATAGGTTCCATGAACTTTCCATCGGATCCACTATTCCACTGCTTCCGAAGCTCGGCCCCAAAGCTCTCGAAGAGGGCGGCCATTTGATCCATATGACTGTAAACGGCTGCCCTTATTTCGTCCATGTCTGAGCGGAACGCTGAACAGTGACTACTGAGAACGCCGAAACGAACTCGCCTGTTGGAGGTTCGAGATCTGTTGAAAGGCCGGCACGACCACGCCCGTTTCCCTGCGTTTCATGTAACCACTGGCTTACGACTCTCAGAACCGGGATTTCAGATGAACATCTAAAGTATTTGATCTTTGCACTGATGAGTAGCTAGAGGGGATTTCAAAATGGTCCGCCAATACATCGGCAAGTTCAGGTTTCAACTTTCAAGATGTGACGTAACACACGGTCACGTGAGAGGCTCCGAGAAAAACTATTATGGTCATATGATTGGCCCCATTGGGGGGTCGTGTCTTGTGGGGTCTTCTTGATTTAGACTAGTTATTTAAGTAATGTCAAGTTACTATTCCATTGAAATAGTAAATAGTTGGGTGGTTCAAGTGTTTTAGGTCATCTTTCACTGCTATTTTGGTGAGAGTTGAAGCCTATTGGGATGTTGCGCACGTAGACATTGTTATTAGCTATACCATTATTAGTTGTGGGTGGGTTGTTTGTCCTATGGTTGTTGACCATTGAGTAGATTAGTTCAAAATGGAATAGTAACAAGCAATTTAATGATACCAATACTTGTGCTAGTTTAGGTAGGGTTGTTATGCACGGTTAAGCCTACCAAAGACTTTTTTCATTGTAAAAAAAAGGTGTTAATATTGTTCGAACAAAAGAGTGGCATATTGTATGAATATAATGGTTGATTGGTTGCACAATGATTGTTTGCTAGCTCGGCCTTCTCCACCTCCTTTGTGAGATGTGTTGTGTGAATTTGAGTGTGAGAAACAACAATAGGATACTCATATCTTGTCGCATCTTGGATATGTTTCTATGACTATAAAATCTTATCTCTTTATCATAATCCCAATACCAATTATGAGAGTAGATGATTTATAAGACATTACGCACCCAAAAGCTTGGCCAATTTGAACACTAGCTTTGGGGTGCAAACCCTTGTGTTGACATGATTTCATCCTCCCTTAATCCATCTCTAACATTGTATTGACAATTTTAGTGTCTTTTGCATATTATCTTACTATAGAGGTATATCATTATATTGGGATTTCATTCCACATTATTGTTGTTCTTCTAAATTTTGTGTTTGTGCTAACATAAGTCATAATAATCCTACTCGTGTAACAATTTTCAATCATAGATGGATTATAAGGTATTGCACACACCAAAAGTTTTTCCATATTAATACTCCTCTTTTAAATGTGTGTGTATAACATTGTCATGTGTGTTGTGAATAATCCACATACATAGTCGTTTGGACGTTGGCTTTGAGGTGTGAGTCCCCAAGTTGATGTGATATCATCCTCACTTCGATACTAGCATCACATTGTTTACCAATCTAAGTTGCATAGTGTCATTGTCATCTAGGGATATCAACGTTATATGGTCCCAAAGGTAGCCTCGACTATTGGAATCCATTTGATCACTACTTAGTAGTGTCAGAAGATGATCTCTCAAATTGGGAGGTTTATCCTCTTCATGGTCTAGATGAAAGGAGTAAAGAAAACCACGACGATGACCAAGGCTTCTACAAGGGGTCCCTCTATGTAGCAAAGTCAAGTAGCTCAATTAATGGAAGAATACAGAGACATCTTCACCTCACCTACAAGAGTACCTTTGCCCTGTCGAGTTAAGTATGCAATTGATTTGACATTGGCTAACCCTTTTCCCAATGGCCTTGTATACAAAGGCTCTCTTTTGGAGAACGAGGAAATCAAACTCCATATTCAAGATTTGATACAAAAAGGCCACATTCAACCAAGGTCCTCACCCTACAATGGTTCTATTCCATTGGTTCAAAAGGACATGACATGACAACTTTGTGTTGACTACATAGCCTTGAACAAAATTACAATGAAGAACTACTACCCCATCCCCAAAATTGATGATTTGCTCAATCAGTGCAAAGGCGCCAAGCTTTTCAGCAAGATTGATATTGAGTCGACCTATTACTTGGCGCCAATCAAGACAACTAATGTGTGGAAGATTTTGGTGCCAATCAAGACAACTAATATGTGGAAGATTTTGGTGCATGTTATCGCACAGTTTGTAGCAAGGATAAAAGGATAGAGATTGGAGAGGCAAACTGGTGTAACTGGAACCAATCCCACCCAATGTCACCTCAATGGGATAGTTCTTTCTGTTTAGGGTGGTAAGGCCCAGGGAGACGTCCCCGGTGACCTAGGGTTTTGAGAAGGCAAAGGATTATAAGATAAGGATAAGTTTCCCCCTTCACAAGTCACCACCGAGCAGATAGTCCAGCTAACAGCCAATAATAAAGTATAACCAAAAAAAGAGAGATGCACCTACCTGAGACAAAGCAACAAGAAACTGATATATGAAAGCTTTCTCACTTGGTTAGTACTTGATATAAATCAATGACTATTTGATATAAGCAATTGGATAATAGATATTGACGAAGTCAATGTTTATAAAATAGCAATGATATATAATGTCACTTCTTCAATAAATGCTAAGAAAATGTGGCATTCAATGTA
>SNQJ01S0001831.1:83578-97170 GCA_010110895.2 Picea sitchensis
GTCCCTCGCATGCACCAGATGCAAGTAGTGCATGAAAGAGACCCTATGAATAGAAGCCAATAAGGAAAACTGCCGACAAAAACGAGGAAACCACCAATAAGGCTAATGGAATAGAAGACACTGCACAAATCCCAATGTGTGAATAGATTTTTTGTCGTCGAACACAAGGGAAACCCCCCAGTCAGCGACCAATGAGGAAATGTCATCTGTTGGGTTCAAGGTTACCTACCCATAATGAAAGTAGGCCTAGGGAGCACGGTAGGACAACAACATCATGTGACTCTGAGATACACTAAGAGTATGACCGACATACAAAGTCAAGAGTTATGAGAAATGGCTGACACGGGCTTATAGACTTCCTCTAGACAAGAGCATGAGACATATGGATAACTCAGGCAACATAGACTTGATGATAAAAATTTGTGATGCAGGAGGCATCAACAAACTCTCCATAGGGACTGGAAGAATAACCAGTTAGCGGAGTAAACTCTAAGTAACGAGCTCATCTTCCTAAGGTCATGTTAAACCCAAACTTTGGATGAAAATGGACTCAAAAGTTTGTGCTCCGTTCAAAGGCAACACGACTGTTGTCGATATGAGATAATATTATTTTCCCACCTATCTTTTTATGGTTTTTTCATAGGCAAAGAAATGGTATGATACATGAGAGGAAACGAGTGTCGCGAGTAAGCAACTAGTTCCAAGCAGTGGAACATACCTATGCTTAATGCAAGGAAGTGCATGTGGGGCATGGACACTCGAGGGGATGTTTCCTCTAAGGGTATAGGGTGTCAAGCTGCAAAATACATATGGAAGGCACTGTTTAGCTTAGTGATGAAAATTGCGGAGGCAAGAAGCTTATAACGAGAAAGTGGGAACTGACAATAGGCTCAATAATGCAAGCGGGATGATTGGATGCAATTACAACTTAACTCCAAAAAATGTTCTTTTTCGTAGATTTTGGCCCCCGGGCCTGAAAAAAGTATAAAAAAATACCCAAGACAACTCTTCTAGACAATTATGACTAGAGTATTATTTTTTCGTAAGTAGTCTACTTGGTCCAAAAAAGGGTTAAACTTGTACCAAATAGAATTCCTTTCAAAACCATTTAACGAGTGTGAAAGATACAAGTTCACTCGACAATCTTTTCGTTTTTTCGAGAGTCGAAAAAGAGCTTAACCAAGACTCGAGGATGTTTTTCTAAGCAACATATAATGGGGGAGGCTAGGGCTCCCATGTAGGTCTTCTGTCGAAATCCAATAACTCATTGGTATTTGATACAAGCTCGGGAGAACCCAAAGCTTGCCAAGCCGAGGAGGATAGAATACTTGCAGAGGATCCTTCATCTACAATACAACGACAAATGCCCATTATCTGGAAGGGTGCAGAAGAAGGAAGGTGAGGCTATATAAGATCATTCCAATCAAAGGAAACCACCCTAGGACTTGGAGGGAGCATACTCGGAGAGAGTGGAATGCTCCCTTGTTCAGAAGGTAGAGAACTAGGAATGTTAGGGACACGGTCGAAAGATGCATCACCCCCCAAAAGAAGAGTGGGATTGACCGAAGATTGCATCAGCAATGTCACTTCCTTAGAATTGTCACTCTCCAAGAGAAGAGTGGGATCATCTGAAGATTGCATCGACATGACCACTTCTTCAACCGTTGGTTGAATAGGATGTGAGACAATAAGGTTAAGAGACACATCACTCCCCAAAATAGGGGTGATGTCGGTCGAAGATTGCATCGACACGACCGCTAGTTGAACATGATGCGAGACAACATGGTCAAAAGATGCATCACCCCTCAAAAGAAGAGGGGTGTCGGCCGAATATTGCATGGGCACGACTATTGTATCAACTGAAGAAGGATTAGAATGTTGGGAAACCAAATACAACTCAAAACCCAAAAGGCTATCATACAAGGACCGCACTTCTCGTACCACAATAGTAGCAAGGCACAAATGAGTTAGATGATCTCCTTTGCAAAGTCTACAAAGGAACTTGGGCTTACGTCCTATACGTCTAGGCTTCTCAATCGTATCAATGCCCCTAACATAACTTACAATGGTTGGTTGCATGTCTTCAACATGACTTGCAAAGGTTGTTAACCTATCTCTAACATGACTAGTAGAGCTTGATGATATAATGCTAGTATGACTTGCAGTGACTAGACTTGTGCTTCCAGCGACATGCAACGACTGGTTGCGGCATTAGAGACCAGGTCCTAGGAAAGACTGGTTATGAGAGATCGCAAGACAACTAGGGTTCTAATATACACCATGGCCCTTCCCAGTAGGGTAGTATCCTCCTCCAAATTGATTCATAAAGGGTTTCAAGGGCATCATCACCGAGGAAGCCGCTTGCGAAGAGAAAGCAATGTGACATGTGTTACTCACATGAGGATATATGTTGCCCCCGGACGAAGGAACTATGTGCAAGGGGTTGCCCATACTATAAAACTGACTCCCTCTGGATGAAACACCAGAGGACAGAGGGAAGTTTGCCATGAGAAAAGCAATCGTAGGAACCAGCGTAGCAGAAGAAGGATAGATGGACGAGATATAAGAAGTAGAAGGATCGTCCATTTGAGCGCTCGATCCTAGAAAAGCGAATCTAGGATTGGATCCATGGGAAGGAGGATTCAAACCTTCTACCATAGGAGTTGGTTGAGGGATATGACCCCCACCAAACACAAAGGGAGAATAAGTAGGCATCGTGCCCCAAACCCAAAACTAGGATTCACATAAGATGAGGAGACATAGGATGAAAAGTGCGAAGTCAAGTCTAGCATACCAAAAGAGAAAAGATTAGAGGCCCAAGGCATTGAYCGAGTATTATGATTCGACGTACCACTGTTAAATACAAAAGGATTCGTCCCCATCGACTGAGCAGAGACCATGGGTTGGGTAGCATTAACTGAGGGAGTCATAGGGGCTCCACCAACCATAGCAATCAAAACTCACGATGCAATAMAAAATCCTAAGGCCAACATATAATCAAAGAGCACACCAAAATAAATAAATCAAAAGGGCTAATGCACACAACACGTGATATAATGGTTGAAAGGGGCCTCCCACAGTAGAGTAGGTATGTCTTTCCCAAGAGGGGCCTGAGACTCCCTTCAAAATATTGGAGGTATCAAAATCAGTTATAAGGGCCCTCGTGGGCTTAACAATGCAGTTGATTAGATCCCCCCGAAAAGGTAATCTTCCATAAAGGTTGTGTGATGTACGACCCTTATCTAACTCAGGGTACCTGTAGAATAACCCTTGCAAGTAACCTATGTGGATACCTATTTCAAGCAACAAGAGTCACCACGATATAACCAATGCACAGGCGAGCAGTCGCAAGACTGGTCCACCATATGGGCAGGGTAACAAAGCCCGGAATATCGAAAGCACCACCTCTCATGGACGTAAAGGTACTAGCAAGACCCCCAAATACGAATAGAACCCTAGAAATATCTCTGACGCTAGGAATATATTAAACGACTATCTCTACAACCAATTTTGCGCCACCTTGTGCTTAACTCCGGTGTGAGCAGAGCCTCTTGACGTCGCTGATTACACAATGGGTTTCTCCACTCCCTAGTCAGACACATATGTTTAATTTAATAGCCTTAGAGAARTTTACTCACAAAATACTATTCCAAGGCCCTATGTCCTATACTTTTTTGTGTACMCTAAAAAATCAAATCGTTTCTAATCAATTTTAATTAATCAACGTTAATTTTAATGGCTTTTGCTTACTCAAGAGGTGTGGTYGTGAAACTGATGGTATTAWGACTCAKCRTATAAAAAGAAGCAAATATAAAAACACTACTAAGTACTAGTCTTGAATTTAAAAGAGAATGTATGCTTCTAAATGTAGTCTTTTCCAATGCAATCTCTATAATTTCAATGAAGTACAATCTTTCTAAATGTGTCAAAATCAATGCAAATGCAAATGCCATAAGTGCAAATGCCATAAGTATAATGCAAATAAGCCAATATTTTTGCATTTTCGATATAAAGAAGAGAAAATGCAAGGACTGAATGACAACCTCACACGCAAACCCTACTACAAGCAAAAGGAGACAAGCCAAGCACGATACCAGGAAGCAAACACTCAGACCAATGTGCAAGGACAACCAATAAAAAAAATGACAAGAAAGAAATCCACCCAAAAATTTAACAATAAAAACGCTTCCTATCACTCTCTAGGCACTTAACAATCAGAATAGGGACCCAAGAAGACTCAACAACCAACAAAACTCACCCAACAAACACCAAACTCAGCTAGCAAGACTTAAGAGATGATGTACGCGAATGTTTGAGCAACAATCACGTATATATGTTCCCTAAAGGAAGAAAACTCACGTATGTATGCGTCTGTCAAGGGAAAAAACCGTGTATACCAAGCAAAACACTGTCAGGGCAAGGGTTAAGCCAAGAAACTCAGATGCAAGGTAAAAAGTAGGTTGTCAAGCAACATGCGACAAGGAAACTTGGGCAAATAGAGAGCAAATCAAGGAGAAAAAACACTTGAAACCCCAAAAAGGAGATCATTCCCCAGTATGATCGCCAATTCTGTTAGGAGAAAAATATCTCTATGGCTAGGGGTAAACCACAACAGACGGAATGACAAGCAGAAATCAACTCTAATCCCAAGCATGCTATATAAATGAAATGTTAACAAGACAAGGCTAAGAGCCTACCTCGTCCGGATGTTCGAAGAAGACCATCGTTGATCACGCGACCCAAATATTTACACCTGCAACTTGTCCTCAACAACCAAGATACACAAGCATATGGTGATAATATATAATGTTAGCATATAAATTAGCATAATCCATTAACATACATGACAAATACAACCATGGAATAATAATTCAAATATTTGCAAGATATCAATTAGACCAGAAAAGAGTATTTCTATTAAAATAATCAATAGAAGTACATAGGTGACAAACTTATGTAACAACAAATATAAGAACCGAGAAACTAAGTCCCTCTAGCTGGGACTCCACCACTTCAATCCTACACAAAGGCAAGCTCATATGTAGGAGTCAATGAGGTTCTCCATCATAAAGAAGGAAGAGCTTGGGGGTTGAACAAAAGGAGTTCAAACTTTCAAGGACAAAGGGATGCAGACTCAATATGAAGTGAAATTTCTCCAGAGTGTCTTTGCTCTCAAAGTTGAATTGTCGAATTGTCTCAAGGCTTGGATATGGCTCAATTTATAGCCTTCAAATGGAACTTAAAGGACGAGTCGAAGCATTTCCAGTATGTGGAAGGTCAAGGATTATGGATCTCATGACATGGCATGGAAACCCGACATGATTTTTAATTTTGAGCACCAAACCCGATGTACGCGGGATGTAGTGGAGCAACCTCTGTATACGCTTGTTGTATAACTGATAGGGCGCATATATGTGGAAAAATGTGCATTTTTGGCTCTGGAATGAACAAAAGGGGGACTTCAAGTCTGCAGAGGGTAATTGAAGGTCATATAAGCCAGTTGCATGGAGTGAGGCAAAATTTGAATGAAACATGGCTAGCTATGCTTTGTGATGGCAGTGTATGAATGGATGACTTAATGCACTGTCATTGATACTATCCTATCAATGGTTCATGGTTAATGCTTTATGATTTTGATKGGAAGACCAAAACGAGACAAGATATTTGATTCTAAAAAGTAGATTACTTGTTCATCTTGTGCATGTTTAAGAGGAAATGCTTTAGTCCACTTCATAAAGTAGTATGTTGCAATCAAGATGAAGATATTACCAACAAAAYATGAGGGATCAATAGKTCCAATGAAATCCAATCCCCATTTAGAAAAATGAAATTCAGGTAGAACTTGTTGCAAAGGCATAACAATTTTTTTTCTTTACCAACAAACTTTTGACATTCAATACAAGCATGTACAAACTTATATGAATCTCTAAAAAGTGAAGGCCAATAATAACCAATTCTAAGAATTTTGTGAGTAGTGGTTTTGCCAACAAAATATCTACCAATGTGAATATTTGAATCTGCTGACCCATGAATTTCTTTTGAAATCCTTTGGACTGCTGCATCATCAACACAATGTAACAACGATTCGTCAGCAGTCCTGTAGAAGAGTGACGTGTTCAAGATTAGATATTTAGAGGCTTCATGTTGAGTCCTTCTACGTTCATGATATTCAATTTTTGGGGGACATATTTCATATTGAAAATAATAAATTATATCCTGATACCAGGGATTTACTGTTAAATCAAGATTGCCATATTCAATTAGAAATAACGTAGACAAGACATCCTCATTATTTTTAGAACAAAATCTTGGTTCAGGGTGTTGAGCCAAGTGTCAGGCCAGATCACGTCCCTTAATAGTATTGGAAGTTGTGATCGTGAAATCATGTTCTTGTATCTTGACAAGCCAATGTGCAAGATTTCCAGATACGTATGTCTGTGAAAGCAAAAATATAACTATAGGTAAAGGGAATTTTACCTAAGTATGCTTGCCTAAGATAAAATGATGAAACTTTCAATAGCTTTAACAAGAGCATAAATAAGTTTTCAATTAAAGTGTATTTGAATTCATCATCAGATAAACTCTTACTCATGTAAGCTATTGGTTGTTCATTGTTTTGATCATATTTCTGAAGAAGAATTGCAGAGATTGCTTCTTTAGTCGCATTCGTGTAAATTATAAAATCCTTTTCAAAGTTAGTCTTTGCCGAAACAGGTGCATAACTTATTGTTTTTTTTTAATTTCTACGAAAGCTTTTTCAATATCATTATTCCAAGAAAAAGACTGATCTTGCTTTAACATATTATGTATAGGCTTTACCATTATAGCAAAATCAGGAATGGATCTTTTAAGAAAATTAATCTTATCCATGAATGATTGGATTTCCTTTTTTAAGAATGGGGCTTGAAGATTCTGAATTGCAATAACCCTCTCCAGATCAATAATGATTCATGAGTTGGATACAATATGTCCAAGGAGATTTCCTGCAGTGAAATTGAATATAGATTTCGTAGGATTCAAAGACATTCTAAATTTTTTGCAGTGAAGAAAAACTTGTTTTAGATGATCAAAATGATATTCTCAATTTCTTGAATAAACAATTAAACCATCAAGATAGATTTCAATTATTTTATCAATCAGATCATCAAAGGCTATTTGCATAGCTCTTTGAAAAGTAGCACCTGCATTAATTAAACCTAAAGGCATTCATTCATAAGCGAAGGTGCCCCAATGAGTGGTAAAAGTGGTTTTATACTTGTCAACTCTCTTAGCTTGAATTTGATTGTATCCTGAAAAACCGTTAAGAAGTGACATCATCTAAGATCCTGCCATTTGTTGTAAAATAGGTTCCATGTTAGGAAAAGGCAAAATATCCTTAACAATTTCCCTATTTAAAGAATGAAAGTCAACACATAATCTTATGTCACCATTCTTTTTCCATACTGGGACAAGGTTAGATACCCATTCTGAATATTTTACAGGAAAAATAATATGGGCATTAATAAGCTTTTCAATCTCCTTCCTAATTGTTGCTTTTAATGCATGATTAATAGGTCTTTGTCTTTGCCTTGTTGGGTTTGTTTCTTATTTAATAGGAATTGCATGTTGAATAATACTAGGATCAAAACCATGTAAATCCTCATAAGGCCAATCAAAGACATCTTTAAATCCATGGAAAAGTTTCTTAAATTTCTGCTTTTCTATCTCTACACATTGAGCTCCAATGTTTAAAATATTTGGGTCTTCTTGAGTCCCATTGTTCACGGAGGTAGTACTTCCTATCTTTCTTTTTTATTCCTCCTCTTATTTTTCTTTTCTGTTGCAAACATCACTGGATGAGAATGAGCTTTCCAAAGGAGTCAATCCCTTTGGAAATTTGTTGTCTTCTAGAGATATAATCTCTTTCCTTTTTAAAGGCTCATTCCGCAAAAAGGCACATATACTTTTATCATGAGGAAAAAGTTTCCAAGACTCTACATTATCAGGAAAATGAGGATGGTATAATGACATAAATGTACAATCAGGCCTTTCAGGGAGCAATTGTGTTGTAGGACTAGCTGCAAAAACGACAAGCCCATCAACCATAGAATTTAGATCTCTCTTGATATGAGTAATGCTGAAAGATAGAAGATTTGAGATTAATTGTTAAATTGCTTGTGTATACCTCTTTAGAATTTTACTGGATGGGGTGTAAATTCTTCTAATAAGATTTACAATAGGTTTAGAATCCCCAAAAACAAAAAGGTGATAACAACTAAGATTGAATGCACTCTCTATTCCAAGAAACAAGGCCTCAAATTCAGTTACGTTATTTGTACATGCAAATTCTAATCTATAAGAAAAATTATGAAATTTTCCTACATGTGAATATAACACTATGCCAACTCCATTACCTTCACTTGAGCATGCACCATCAAAATGAATGTGCCACATTCCATCTTCAGGATCTAGAAGCTGTGCAACAAAATCATTATCTTCCTCTAAAAAAATTGAGTATACACCTATATCTTCTTCAATGTAATTAACATGTGGTTGTGGAAGAATTTCTATGTATGATGAGATTTGTACCTCCCGAAGAACAATAATATTCTTTCCATTTTTGGGAAGAGACATGTGTGTCCCATCCAATGAAATATATCCATCGGTTAATGCTTGCTAGTCTCTTCTCAAGATGATGGAATAGTTGCTAACTAGCATATCAATTACTTGGATAATACAAGTAGTTTCAATCTCAGGATGAGCACACAAAACTATAGTTACATATTTGATTCCAACAATAGTGTCTTGTTGCCGACTGTTGTAAGACAACATACTGTTTGAATTTTCATTGATACACGAAAGAACTAACTCTTCCATGACAATCTTAGAGATAACATCAGGGCCTGATCCCCCATCAATTAGACAATAATGAGCAATCTTATCCATAATCTTTACAGAAATGTAGAAAAGAGGATTTTTTACGTAATTTATATGATTATATACACCTACTTTATTTATATACATTTCTTCTTCATTGTGTTCTTCAGTCAAACTGGCAATAATGGAAGTTTTAACTTCCATGAAATCTTTTAGATGCCTTTGTTGTTCATGGAAAGTCACTATGTCCAATAAAGATACATATGCTTTGATTGTAGCCAATTGTTTCAAGATATTATATTAGATGAAGAAGATGAGGTAGACACTTCTAGATCCTGAATACCCCTCATAATCTGAGGATCAGTTTGTTGAGAGGATGTACTAGGAGCAAAAGTGGTATCGGGAGGACCTCTTTTACCCTTGTTTTGATAGGATTTATTTCGAGTGTCAACCATCATTTCATCCTCTTACCGAGCCCAATCTAAGGCAACAATAGTTGTATCAGTTCTTTTGCCAAAGATATGCTCTTTTGCATTATTTTTTATCTGACAAGTGTTCTTGTCATGATTCTCCTCGCAGAAATTACACCAGGTTCTTGAGAGAATAATGAAAATAGCCTTGGGTTGAAAACTTCGATCTTGGTTTCTTAGGACAACCTGGGTAAAGGTTTCCACAGAAGTAGAAGTCACCCCTTTTATTTTGAAAGAAATCATTCTATTAGTCATATCTTGTACAATTTGTAACACAATTGACATGTGAGTTTGTTTGACAAAGTCTTCGACAAGAAGCCCTGTTCTTTTGAACTGCTCCTCGAACTAAAAAAAAGTTTGTAATGCAGATCCCAGACTATTAGCATTTTTTCCCTCTAACCTATGACGATGGGTAGAAGATAATGTGTTATAGTAATGCATCAAGGTAGCTTGATTGTGTGGCCTAATGATTTTTGGAATATGGTTGTATAATTTAGTGAAACCTAAGTTAAAATATTTAATTGTTTCAGCTTTATTATAGATAAGATTATTGTAATGTTTCAACAAACCCATTGGACTTCGAGGTTTTCCATATGTTAATTTAAACCAATAAGACAATTCAACCCAAATCATAAAGATCTTAGGCGACAATTCAAAGAAATCGACAACAACCTTTCCTTCCAAAGAATTAAGAAATAGTCTCATGCATGTATCATTTTCATTTGCTCCAATATTATGGCACACATTTGAAAAAAAAACTAAGTGCTCATTAACTGAAATAGTTCCATTACCAGAGAATTTGGGCAAATGATGTTTAAACTTTGGAAGAGGAGTGGTGGTCGAAGCCAAATCTAAAGGAGATGACACAAACCACAAAGTAGTATTTGCATCCTCTTCAGATTGGAATAAACCATATTGTTTGATGACTTTTGTTGGATCTGTGGTTTATTGGATAGGATTATAGTGACTATACATGCTTCTAATCAAGGAAGAAGATAAAGTTTATGATGAAGTAGATATGTTATTACTATAAGAACCACCAGAAGAAGTCATTGTAGATTTTTTGGGAGGAAAATATATCGATATACTTGATACCTCAGTCTTAGAATTTGATAAAGATCTTCGAAGCCTTGGTTGAAGGTTTTCTAACACTGCTTCTTCCTTTCCTATCTCAAAAAAAGGATCAAATTCAAAGGGTGACCTTTTGTTCATATAGATGAGAGAGATCAGGTAGTCATAAGACAACCCTCTATTGAGGAGGTCGATTTCGAGCTTGCCTTTGAATGGATTCTCTTTGTTGTTGGATCTCAATATCATGAGCGATAGTCTCCCAAGAACATTCAAGTTCTTCATGAGTGTGGGTAGTTTCTAGGATAAAATAAAAAAGACTTGATGTGATACTTCTTTGTTAAGGAATATGGAACCTCAAGTTTGGTTACTACGGGGTAGGCAAAGTCATTAAACAAAAAAATAGAAAAAGAAAATAAAAGAAAAGAACTAGAGTAAACCCTAGTATGGTCTCCAAATAAATGTTGATAGGAGGAATGTCAAAATCCTCACTCAAGCATTTTCAAATCTCACTGGGCTAGGTGAGATAGGTGAGATTATCACCTTGAGCTTATAGCTTGTCAAAAATCTCATTTAGACCTCAAGAAAGAAGTTCTTGGATCTGATGCTATTATAAAATATGTATGCTTTCGCGTGACATAAATTTTAAGATAGAAAATGTTCTCGCTGAATGAATTTATAAAACAATTGAGTAAGCAAATGCAAGATAACATAAATCTGAAAATTCAATGCACAACAAGTTTCATAAATGTGAAGAAATCAACAAATAATTTTATTGATATCAATCTGAGTTACAACCAAGTTTATCTTTTCAAACACTTGCAAGGGTTTGGATCATAAATAGACTTAGAAGTCTAAGATATTATTTGAATCATACATGGAAAACTAGTGTGTCAAAAGAAGAAGACTAGAACTGAAAATTGAATTGGATCAATCTAAGCTACAAATGCCTCATAGTCTTGACTCTGCAAAACTAGCATTAATTAACATTGAAATTAAATTCAAAACTTCTAATTAAGACTAAACATATTTTCAAGAAGAATAAATGATCTTTGGAGCATGTCAATAATCAATGCTTCACAATCCTTTCTTCACCATCTTTAAAATAACCCTACTATCAACAAGATAGCTTAGCTCTAAAGAAACTAAAAAATGAATGAATGAACATATATCCTCACTCGAGGCAAGAACAAACCTTATCATAAGTATCTCTCTCTATTTTCTCATGACCTTGATTTGTCCTGCTCTCCTTCTTTTATGTCTTCAAAAGTAGTTTGAGTAGTTCAACTACCTTTTGTTATAAAGTTAAATAACTTTAGTTAGGAGAGGGAAACTTTATTTTATAATAAACGTAAATAATAATTAATAATTAATAAGTGGATATACTAATCGGAGCACGCAGGGGCGTGAGGACGCGACCTAGCGCGTGCACAGTGCAGCGATCAGGGCCTCCCCAGTCATGGACGCTGGTGGGGGCGCCGTCCCTACCCCTCCCCCTTTGCCAGAACTGGATGCCTTCAGGAAGCTGGTCGCCGAAGCCTCCAAGAGACCGTCGTCAGCAGCACAACAAAAATTTGTGAAGAAACTGGAATGCATCCCTTGCGTTGAACTGCCTCTGGAAGAAACTTGCAGAACGACAGTTAACCTAGCAGACAGAGGACTCATCAGGCAATTCACCGGGCTCTGGCCCTCTCCCAAATCCGTCGAATCTTGGGTGCAGAGGAACTGGAACCCGCTCATTTCAGAAGGAACAAAGAGTCATTTTGTAGGGAAAGGATACTGTGTATTCGTCTTCGAAAACCCTGAAGATAAAAACCTCATCTTCAGAAACGACCCATACTTCATGGGGCCACAGGGGTTATACTTGAACAAATGGACCCCGGATTTCGATCCAGCTCAGGATGTGCCCTTTGCCTTCCCAGTGTGGGTTTGTCTACCTCATCTCCCTTTACACTGTTGGAATAAAAAATCATTGCATGCAATCGGCAACACGCTCGGAAGGTACATAGATCAAGCAGCGAGAAAAGATCAGTACTCATGTGCACAGATCTGCGTGGAGGTTGATTTGGAAGTGGGATTACTAGAGGCAATCAAACTCACTGCTGCAGACTGGACGCATATTCAAGAGCTAGACTATGAGCAGCTACCCTTCAAATGTCGGCACTGCCACGGCTACGACCACTTCGCAAGGCACTGCAAAAAAAAGAATGCAGAAGAAAGTGAAAACGTGAAAGCAAATCAGTGGATCGCAGTCTAGAAAACAGGGACAGTAAAATCCAGAACCAAAGGAGCAATGAAGAATGGCAACCTTGAGCAACTAGAGCAAGAGAAAATCGATGGGAGCTCTAACCCTCCGCCGCAACCAGGACCTTAAACAGAAAAGCCCAACAATGACACAGAAGAACCAGAAATCATGGACAACAGGATACAACCAAGTCCCCCTCCAAATGGGAAAGATACAGGGGCACCTGGGCAAATGACAGGAACCCTGGAAGTAGCCCCCTCTCCCTCATATGCTGACATAGCCAGAAAGAAAGCACTAGATCCATCAAGCTCCTCGGAGGACGAGATCCTAGAAAGGCCAGCTAAAAGAGCAGGAAGGAAATCTCACAAAGAAGCAAGGGAGGAAGAGGCAGAAAGACAAAAGACCCAAGGAAGCCAACCCACCATAGAAATGTCAATCGGCAGAAACACAAGAGTAAGGTCTCTAAAAGGAGGAGGCCCAACCACCCCCAACAACAAGTAATGAAAATCGTCTCTTGGAACTGCAGAGGACTGGGGAACCCGACGAAAATTGAAGCGGTCAAGGATTTGATGAAAGTGGAACCAACAGATATCCTCATGCTCCAAGAGACAAAAATCGAAGGGGAAGCCCTTCTAGAGATTAGCAAAAACAAATGGCAGAAAAACACAGGGAAAGCAATCAGCGCAAGGGGCTCCTCCGGAGGTATAGCAACATTGTGGAAGGCATAACAGTTCAACCTTGTCAACTCCTACAATACTCAGCATTGGAGCTTTACAGAGATGAAGCACATAGCAAGTAAGTTAACCATCACATTATTCAATTTATATGTTCCGGCTTTGCACTCTGAAAAGAAAGAATGTTGGAAAACTTTAAATGAGTTTCTAGAACAAAATTCCCCAAACAACATAAACATTGTTGGAGACCTTAACCTAGTCATGAATGGAAAAGAAAAG
>SNQJ01S0001831.1:98266-128296 GCA_010110895.2 Picea sitchensis
TTTTGAAAATGACTCTCCTGCTTTGCTTCACGCTCTGGCAACATTGCTTACAAGACCGCTCTGGCAACATTGCTTACAAGACTCATTCTCAAAGCCTTACTCCTTCTCCAATCTTGACCTATAGGGGTGTTCATCTATCATTCTTACACTTTCCATCTCAATCCCCTTAGGGTCACCGGGATCCCCCCCTTGTGGTGATTTCATCAACACTAAAGCGAGGGGAGTGTCTATCTGAGGTGACAGTGGGTAGGTACTCCCATAGTTGTCACACTTCCGTGGATTGGGTCGGGCTTTGCCCAAGCTATAGATTATGCGATAACACGACTCAATTGTATTCAGCTATCTAAATGCCTTCTTTTGACAGTGAGTCTATCTCTAAGTTAAGCTCTCTGTAGATATGGAATGCCAATTTTCACATGCACTTCTATGTGACTAATTTCAGATCTGAAAATTACTTTCTAGTGATCAAACAATAAACCCTAGCTGTTGTCACTGAACAATTTTACATTGAAATTATGACAGAAAATTACAACAGCGAAAACAAACAAGATCTCAGATAAGTCGTCCACACATTTGAGACACAAAATTTTCTGTTCTGTAAATTGTCAAATTCAGAAATTTCTCAAGGCAAAAACAACCTTCCCAACTTACACAAATTCACCAAAAACTGAGGACAACCTTGTCCTTTGAAAACCAAAAAAGTCAGCAAAATTTCTAGAACAATTTATCGCTTGCAAACCTGTGATGTCACCCTGCTGTTAGGACCTGTCCGTACGGTTCTGTCACATGTACAGGTCTGACACATGTGCGACTTGTTCAGGTCGTACCACACATGCGACATGCTATACGGACCTGTACGGTCTGCTCATGTGGTCCGTACCACACATGCAACTTGTTCTTTTCAGCTGCAGTGTTCTCCCTCACACGTGCAGCTTGCCTTGCCTCCCACGTGCATCCTCTCTGCCAAGAATAGAAAATAAGATGACTAGAAACCCTAGGCTAGATTTCCTAGGTGCATAAATTCCCTTGCTGAAATCTCCATCCTTCTAGCACAAGTAGTTTACTCACTTATGCTAACTCCATAATGTCACACTTAGATGTCACAATCTCCTCCTCTCCTTTTATAGGAGTCTAATGCGAGATTAGAAGCCCTTAGCTTACTCTAAGGAGCCCTCCACTAAACTCAACATTAAATTAGAATATTTAATTCCTCTTTGTGGGTGCGAAACCTCAACACAAGCCCACAAAGCCCACCAAGAAGCCCATGAGGCCCTGGCCTCATCCCAAGGGAGTTTTCACTGAAACGAAAGAGTAATTTGGTGCCAACGAAGATTCCCACATGCCTGAAATAAAGATATGTTATTAAAGGTTGCCATAATTCTCTTTACTTGTTCAAAGATAGGACTCAACACTAGATTGCTTGTCTTGAATTTGCCATTCATCCAGTGAATAACCACTAAAGAGTCTCCAAACACCTAGAGCTTTGACACACCTTTATCTGCTACTAATTTCAACAACAACTTCAAGGCCAGAAGTTGAGCATAATTGTTTGAATCTTCTCTCAATCCCGTTAAAGTAGATATTAGCTTAGAATGGTCAATTAGATATTAGACTTGGGCATTAATAAAGTCAACTTGACTTTAGATTATTTTATGCTTTTATGTCTTATTTCACTTTAGTGTGTTTCTCGGTCTATCCCACATTCATAAAGTGGATTGACTCGACTTGCTTGTAATCTTATATAAGAAAGCTTTCGCTTTCTCATTAATACACAATATGGAGAACTCTTACGAGTTATCTTGGTTTCTTTATGTGCTTGATTTCCGTAATATGGTATCAGAGCCTAGCGTTCTAGAAGTCGTATCGAGAGTCTCGGGCCTTTGAAAGACAAGGTTTCCACTCTTGCGACTTCAGTATTTTTAGAAGTCGTATCAAGAGTCTCGGGCCTTTGAAAGACAAGGTTTCCACTCTTGCGACTTTAGTATTTTCGAAGTCGTATCAAGAGTCTCGGGCCTTTGAAAGACAAGGTTTCCACTCTTGTGACTTCAATAGTCTGGGTGCCATAAAGTTTGTGTCAGTATGAAGACCTAGGGACTACTGTCGGCCGGGATAGATCGAGGGATCACTAGTGTAGCACATCGAAGAACCAAAAGGGTTTTCACTGAAACTAGATTTGTCTAGATTTGCGTGGTTTTGGGGCAGATTTATTATAAATCTGCAAGTTTTTCAACATATTACTCTGTTTTTTTTGGGTTACTTTTAACTTTCACCTATGGTATCTTTACCCAACATTATGCTAGAAGGGAGTCAAAGGTTCACATGCAAGAACTACAACACATGGAAGTAGCGGATGCTGACCATTTTTGAGTACAAGTGCGTAGTGAATATTGTCCTTGGTAAACTCACCTGGTCTGAAGTTGCAGGTAAAGACCAAAATAAGTTTGATGAGAAAGACAGATAAGCTGTGATGCTGATTAAGTTGTCCGTGACAGATGAGATGCTTACAGAGGTTCAGACAGGTAAGACTTCATCAACGATCTGGACACATTTGAAAAATTTGCAGGAGACATCAAACAAAGGCAGAGCCTTCTTCCTGAAGAACATGTTGTTTTCGATGATGATGGATGAGCATGCATCCCTCCTGGAGCATTTGCTCAAGATCAAAGATATTTGAGAACAGTTGATGGCCATTGATCCAAAGATGGAGGAGGAAGACATGCAGGTAATCACACTGAATAGTTTACCACGTGCTTACGGGCACTTTATTGAGATCCTAAACATCCCTTCCACGAATGTTGACCTGGAGTTTGATGAGCTTTGCAATAAGCTCTTACAACAACACAAATGGAAGAAATAGTTCTGTAGTAGCTGTGAGACAGAGGGTTTTGAGCAGGCCTTTGCTGCCAAATTAAAGGGAAAAGGTAAATGGGCCAAGAAGACAGGACAAAGCAACGGTGAGGATGTCACCAAGGGCCAAAAGACCATCAAATGCCATTATTGTGGCAACGAGGGCCATATGAAGAAACACTGCAGAAAGAGCTTGGCTGACCAGGAAACCAACCAGGGAGGGCCTCGACAACGATCTCATGTCGCAGAGCATACAGAGGAGAAGGAATCGACCTTCTATGCATTTATGGCCACAACACAAGCAGATCCACCTAGGTCATCTACTTGGTTCATTGATTCATGTGCATCACGTCATTTCACCAATAGGTAGGATTGATTGACAGAGTACATGCCTTGTTCTTCCAAGGATTCAGTGATCTTTGGTGGTGATAAGGAGTATACGGTCGTTGGCAAAGGAAATGTGCAGATTTCCTTTGGAGGAAAAATGCTAATCTTCCTTAATGTATACTACGTGCTAGGTATGGAGCTTAATTTGCTTTCAGTTAGTTGCGACGCAACCCCCAACTAGACATCAACTTTAACAATCATAAGTGCTACATAGTTGACAAGGAGACCAAGAAGATTGTTGCTCTTGGTGTCGAGGACCACAAATTGTTCAGGATATTGAACAGGTTAGAGAGCATGCACTAGCACACTAGCAACCAAGAGTGCATCAAATATCAGTACACTATGGCATCAAAGGTATGGGCACCTCAACTTGACCTACCTCTCTTAGTTGGCACGAGAGAATCTGGTATATGGACTTTTGGACATTCAACAGCGGATCTAGGGAGTTTTTGGAGCTTGCCAGGCAAGAAAGCAACATAGAGCATCATTTGATGAAGGACAAGCGTGGAGAGCACAAAGAGTCCTTCAATTGGTTCATGCGAACATTTGTGGACCAATGAACATGGCATCAATCATCGGTTCCAGGTATTTCCTTTTGTTTGTTGATGACGATAGTAGGAAAATGTGGGTGTATTTTTTGAAACTGAAATCCGACGTGTTTAGTGAATTTCAGAAGTTCAAAGCCTTAGTAGAAAAAGAGTCAGGTTGTCACATTACCTCTCTTAGGTCTGATAATGGTGACAAATTCTGTTCCAAAGAATTCAATAACTTTTGTGTTAAACATAGGATCAAAAGATAGTTCACTACACCTTACACTCCACAACAAAATGGAGTGGTTGAAAGGCGGAACCGCACTATGACAAAGATAGCCAAGTGTATGTTGCAGAATATGTGTGTTCCAAACAAGTTTTGGGCTGAGGTAGTGTTCACAACAATATACTTGCTGAATAGATCTCCAACCATGGTGATGAAGCAGAAGACTCCAGAGGAAGCATGGTTTGGAAGAAAGCCCAAAGTCAGTCATCTTAAAGTCTTTGGTTCTATTGCCGACACTTGGATTCCAGATGAAAAGCGAACCAAATTAGATCCAAAGAGAAAAAAAAATGATGATCACAAGGTACAACGATAATCATAAAGCCTCTAGGTTTGTTGATATTGACACCAATAAGGTGAGCTTTAGTAGAGATGTTGTTGATGAGGAAGTTGGACCTTTCCACACTTCTCCTTGATTCAAAATTATCGAGCAACCAGTGGTGGATAAGGGTTCAGGTGTTAAGCTTCAAGCAACTCCACCTGAAGGGGGGGAAGATTCTAAGCATGAGGGGTCTTCTAGGTCAATAATTTCTGATGTAGATAGTCCAAATCAACATTTAGATGACACTGAGCATTTAGATGACACAGATATAGGTGAATATGATGAGAATCTCAAGAAGAGACCCAAGTGGTGGCACAACACCATTGGAGATGTTTGGATAAGAGAAATGTTCGAGGGTCGATCATCAAGAGGAAAGGGAAAACAAAAACTAAACATAGTCAACTTTGCTCCGATGGCCAATGTTCAGGAAAACTATGAACCACAATTGTTTGAGGAAGCAAAGGGGAGACCTGAATGGGAAAAGGGCATGGCAACATTAGAGTTTGATGAAAAATTAAACTTGGGACTTCACAACTCTTCCACTAGGCAAGAAACCCATTGGTTGCAAATGGGTGTACAAAGTCAAGTACAAAGTAGATGGTGCACTTGACAACTACAAAGCACGGTTGGTTGCAATAGGGTTCTCTCTGCGAGAATGCATTGACTATGATGAGACCTTTGCTCTTACAACAAAGATGAGCACCATCCGACTTGTTCTAGCCATGGTAGAGCAGTTTGGCTGGAAGGTCCATCAAATGGATGTGAAGAGTGCCTTCCTCAATGGCGATTTGCAAGAAGAGGTCTACATGTATCAACCATTGGGTTTTCAGGGTTCAGGGAAGGAGCATTTGGTTTGTAGACCGAAGAAAGCTCTATATTGTCTAAAGCAAGCACCCAAGGCATGGTACATCAAGATTGATAGATACTTGGATGAATATGGGTTCCAGCGGAGTCCTTCAGATTCCAATATGTATGTCAAAAGAGTTGGTAATGATATCATCCTTCTGGTCATATATGCAAATGATATCATTATTACAGGTAGTGAGCACTGATTTAGGCCTCCTACACTATTGTCCAAGTGTAGAAGTCTGGAAAACAAGTAGCAACATTTTTGTCTCGTAAACAAAATATGCCAGGAGTTTGCTTGACAGGTTCAGAATGATAGATTGCAAAATCTCGTTTACACCTATGGAGAAAGGGCTCAAACTTTCAGCCAAGATTGACTCTAAGGTGGTTAATGAGTCAATATACAGGAAACTAGTGGGTAGCTTGATATATCTTACAACCACTAGACCTGATTTGAGTTTCACTGTGAGCTTCATTTCCATATTCATGACAACACCCAAGGTAGAGCACTAGACTGCAACGAAGCGAGTGTTGAGATATGTGCAAGGGACAGTTGACTTTGGCATTCTATACAAAAGAAGCAAAGACCCTCGACTGTGTGGATATACAGATTCAAATTGGGCAGGTTCTTTCGATGATAGAAAATCCACTTCTGGACATGTTTTTAGCCTTGGCATGGGTGCAGTCACATGGACCAACAAGAAGCAACATACAGTAGCCCTTTCATTGACAGAAGTAGATAAGATAAGATACAATAATTTTATTAATGTCCAACTAGTGACCACAAAAGTAGGTCAAAGGGACTGATGGGTACAATGACGTCTTTACAATGCGGGAGTATCAAACGGTCTCCTATAAAGGAATAAGTTGCATGAAGTAAGATGAAAAAACGTAGATAATGTGAGCTGGGTTGAAGTATGAGGAGCTTTCAACCGCGGTCAATATCGAGGAGCAATGAAAGGAGCCTGTGAGGTAGTTTGGCTCAGGAGGATGCTTTCAGATATGCAAATGTAGCAAACATAGCCTACACCCTTGTTATGTGACGATCAAGGGGTGTTCAAACTTGCCAAGAATCCAGTCTTCCATGAGCGTACCAAACATGTTGAGGTACATTGCCACTTCATTAGACAACTTGCAAAGGATGGATCTATAGAGCTGCAATACTATCCCACAGAGGACCAAACTACACACATTCTCACGAAGTCTTTGGGTCCAGAAAAATATGTAAAATTTTGGGATAAGCTTAGTGTAGTTAGTAGATTGACCATTAAGGGAGAGTGTTAAAGTAAATATTAGCTTATAATGGTCAATTAGATATTAGACTTAGGCATTAATAAAGTCAACTCGACTTTAGATTATTTTATGCTTTTATGTCTTATTTCACTTTAGTGTGTTTCTCGGTCTATCCCACATTCATAAAGTGGACTGACTAGACTTACTTGTAATCCTATATAATAAAGCTTTTGCTTTCTCATTAATATACAATACGGAGAACTCTTACGAGTTATCTTGGTTTCTTTATGTGCTCGATTTCTGTAATAAATCTTGCATTGAATTTTATGGAATGTACTTCACTAAAGAAAATGATATCTCCTTCCCCACACATAGCTGGTGGCCTTGACTAGCACCATCAAAGTACCCCCATGCACTTGATTTGTCAATTGGCTCATGAATTAACTATCTTTGAATATATATCTTTGGATTAGCTTTAAGACTTTCAAATGTGTTCTTATTTGAGATGCACACTGAAAATGAGGAATATACTTGTCTTTGAAAATGTCTACATCCCTAGCTAGATGCCCCAAGACACAACCAGAGGAAGTACTTTCTACTCTTTTAGCTCTTTTTTCTGCTGCCAGATTTTGTAACTTTTTGCAACTGTCTCCCCTGCCAACTACCTCAGACACCTGTCATAGAATCCATCTCTATCTAGACCTTGAAAGAATAGATACAAGACATTAAGAGGTGATTATAGTTTCTATCTCCATTTTGCACTGTGTGTATCTGCTAGGGGCATGTTGATTTCTTTTTTTAAGGACTTCCCATGTTAGAGCTTTATTCTTAAAGGCCAGTCACATAAACACCCTCCTCTTCAAAGGTGCCCCTATCTTCTAGAAAGACTTCCACCATCCTGGATCATCTCTTTGATTTTCATTTAGAAACATTGCTTTTACCCCAATTTGGCAGTATAAACTCCCGATGCTGGATTCTTGGACCATACCAATTCATCATCTACTTCTTTGATTCTGACATGACTTATCTTGAGCTTTCCTATATATGTCTCCCATTGTTATCCTTCTATTCCTTATAGACCAAGCAAATTTATATTTTTCCATCCTTGTTGCCATATACTTGTGAGTTTTGGGTAAGCTGCCTATCCTAGATTAAAAATTCCCTTCTCTTGGAGAGAGTCTATCACGTATTCAGGTAATCTCTGTGCATCTCCACACCCCACCCATGGGTCAGACCCTATTCTGACCTTTTCTCTATTACCTACTCTCCAAACCAACAAATTTCCTATTAAAGAAAAGGGCAAAACAATAACTTTCTAGACTATAGATACATTATGGATAGGTTTGCTTGGATTTCTGATCCAGTCATCAATAGTACGAGGTTCAATGTATTTTTGGATAATGACTTGATTCCATAGACCCTCTTTTGAGATTAGTCTCCATAAACTCTTGGAAGCCAGCGCTTTGCCAAAATGATGTATGTTTTCTAGTACCCAACCCCCTACATCCTTTGGTTTGGCTATAACTTGCCACTTAACTAAATATATGCCATCTTTTTCCCTTTTACCAGTTCATAGAAATTTAAAACTTTTCTTCCTTATCTTTTCCAGAACTCCTTTGGGTGTATAGGTGCCAATAAACTAGAATTGTTTCTAATACATATTTTACCAAGGTTAACCTTCCATCTAGTGAAAGCCATCTATTGCACCATAAATTGGTTCTTTTCTCAACCTTTTAAGTTTTCAATGAGTCATTTCTAGTAATTTTTCACATAATCATTAGGCTTTAAGGAAAAACCTAAATACTTGAAACCTGCTCGAAGATCAATATTCTGGAAAGGAAAAAATCTGAATGAGTTGCCTTACCTGGTCCTCTTCTACCTCATTAAATGAAATAGAAGACTTCTGCATATTAATCTTCATCCTAGATGCCATATGACACAAATCTAAAATTTCTTTTGGTTTATTTGCATCTCTCCAAGAGCCATCACAAAACAAGATTACATCATTTACGAACAAGAAGGAAAAATAGATCTTCCTAACTTGATTCCTTTATGAACCCCAATCCTTTTTGCCTTCAAAATTTCCCTATGGAGGCATTCAACTATAATGAAAAAAGGTAAGGGGGATAATGGACATCCCTGTTTTAGTCCTTTAGAAGGTGTGAAGAAATTGGACGCTGAGCCATTAATTAATATTTCAAAGGATACTGAAGTCAGGCACCCCATGGTCCAATTTACCATATGAACACAAAAACCAATGTGTATAAACATTAGTCTCAAGTACAACCAATTTGCTTTGTTGTAGGCCTTGGATAGGTCTAGCTTCAAGACCATTACTGACAATTTCTTAGTTTTAATTTAGTGCAAATCTTGTGCCACCCCGATGGTATCGTGTATTTGTCTTCCATGAAGAAATCCAAACTATTCATTGGAAATAACCTCAAAGAAGATCCTTTTTACTCCCAAAGAAATGATTTTGGCAATTACCTTATATATACATGTACACAAAGAAATGGGCATGAACCCATCAAATGAACTTGGATTATCCTTCTTAGGGATTAGAGCAAGAAAGGTTGAATAGAATGCTCCTGGAACCTTTCCTATGTATCTCAATTCCTACACTACCCTTAGCTAGTCTTCTTCAAAGTCATAAAAACCCAAAAAAAAATCCATAGTTGAGCCATTAGGCCCTGGACTTTTATCCTTCTCAAATGAGTTCAAAACTGTTTTTAATTCCTCCATCAATGTTTCATTTGCTTCCTCATCAATAAAACTTGGGAAATGGGTGTAACATACTCAATACCCTCCGTGCACTTTGAGGATATGGGGTACTCTTTTAACCACTCAAATTTACATAATTTTTTACTCTGTTACCATATCTTGTTGTTCTGTTATTAATTGTTTACCATATGGAGGCATAGCAGTATCCATTTATGCAACATATTGTAACCATTCGATTATCCGTGAGACCATAATTATAAATGCATGCTAATACATGTAGTTAGAACTAAACATATTGGAAATTAATTCAAACCATGACATAAACCATAATAATTCAACATTAATTCAACAAAATGCACAAGTATATTCATAAACACTTTGTTGAATTTAATGCTTAGCTCATGCACATGTGGTTTATTTCAATTTAGCATGTACTTGAACCATAAACAATGCAACAATACCATACACAAGTGCTGCAGTAACCAAGATCACAAGAAGAATAACCATGCACAAGAACACAAGAGTTTATCCTTGGAAAACCCTTCTCAATCAAGGGAAAAACCCAACAATCCTTTGCTATAGAGTCAAGAGAAGATCCCCCACACTATGAACCCTAGAGCACACAAGAGGGTGCTCTTTGACCTAGAAACTTGTGCCTAAAAGAAGTGCGCACTTCAGCCGTACAACTTGTCTTGAGAGAATCTTACAAGTCTGAGAGTGAGTTAGATCCACAATGGGGATCTACTCCTATTTATAGAAGACCTATCACATCAAAAGGATGTGTCTATTGGCACAATAGGGCCGACCTGTTCAACTGAATAATATAATTACACAATATTAATTATCTTTTACATGGTGGGGCCGACTTGTACCCTTTACAACACAAATTAGGGTTACAACAAATCTTACTCTCAGACAATATATCAAGGGATCCACACATTCTCTAGTGCTCAGCCACTAGGGACACGTCCACCTGTGCTTAGCCACAGGGATGTCACTCTCAAAAGATCAACTCAACTAAGTCCATAGGAGTACCATCTGGAGAGCCATCTCAAGTCGACTCAACTAAGTCCATAGGAGTCAGACATGAGACCATCTCAAGTCGTCTCAACTCAGTCCAGAGGAGCACGACAAGAGACCACAAGTCATCTCAACTCAATCCAGAGGAGTAAGACACACCCATCACATGGGCTCTTGCACAGGTCGTCTCAACTCAGTCCAGAGGAGAACGACCTGGAGAATGTCTCATGAAGCTGCAATCAACAACACACTTATCTATTTGGAATTGTCCACCAACTCACTATAGAAGAGGAACATTCCACCCAACCATAGGCTCCTTGCCGCACCAGTTCTTTTTGCAACAAAAGCCACCCTCAAGCCAAGGTTATGAATCCACAAGGGCGAACTCTTCCTATCACTGGCTCTAATTTCTCTTCTCACAACCCAATTCCCAGGTTCACAGTCAATATTTACACTTACAACAATCCCAATCCATGACCCTCTTGTTAAAATTGTAGCTTGGAAGGTGTCTCAGCATAGGCCTAAGTGTCCAGGAATGCTGAAGACAATTAATTAATACCTAGATCAACATTTTTATTTTATCCTAAGTTTGACTTAGGAAAAGCATACAAATTTATCAAATAATTTTTATTGGCTTATTGCTCAGATTTCCTAAGTTTCAAACTTAAGGAAATGAATATTTCACTTAAGTGAACTTTCTTGATTCTTCTAGAAAGTTCATGAAGGGGGAAAGAGACTAAAGTGAAAAAGATAAAAAGGAGCTGAAGGGGGTGAGAAGATACACATTGAGTTGAGAGCTGAAGAGGGTGATTCAACAACTGGGTGAGAGGGCTGATTTTGGCTGAGCCATACAACAACAAAGAGGGCCGTACCAGGCCGTACAACAACAACAAAAGGAGGCCGAGCCAGGGGCCGCACAACAACGTGAGGACAGGTCGAGTTCAGGGCTGTACAGGGCCGAGTTGAGTGAGGCCGTACATGCCGAATTTCTCTGGGCCGTACATGGCCGATTATGGGCTGTACAGAGGCCGAGTTGGCCGGGTCGTACATCATTGTTTGGATGGGCTGAACTGTCAAGGGAAGAGCAGATTTCTGAATATTTTTGCTGCTGTAAATTTCCTCTGAAGCCATAATAAAATCCCCTGTTATTTGGTTTTCTCCACACTGGGGTTTCCATAAAATTTTTGTTGTGAGTTTTTTATGTGCTTGGTTTCATGTTCAGTTTCTGCTGTGCAAATTAGTGATTAAACTCAACTGTATTTTCAGTGCATAGTTCAGATTTATATTTTTGCATAAAAGATTAAAATTTAGGTTATAAAACTATTGGCATTAAAATCTGTATGCTGGGTTTAAAAGTTTAAAACCTCTTCCCCATCAGCCTCCATAAGCCAAGAAATGGGATCCCCTTCTATGCTCAGTAGTCTCAGGCTATCCCACTTCCCTTTAAGGCTCCAACACGGGCCGTCCAAGAAATCTTACTGCTAGGATTCCAGGGAGTATCAACTATAGCAAATTTCTCAATGACAACGATTTTCACCCATATAGCCACACTTTTTCACATAATTCGTGGCTGTATCTTCCAGAATTCAATTTCAGTATGCTCATGACAATTTGCTTAGGGATAAATCTCACGATTTCCCCAACTGAATGGTAGTTCGTAGGGTAATTCAAACTTCTGATAGTTTAGCTCTCTAGTAATTTGAATGACCAATGTTCAAACTCTCTTCCAATTCCTTCCACCAAATGATAGTTTGCTTGCATGGGGAAAAAGGTAAAGCTTATGTTGCATGGCATGAAGGGGCCATGTACCTCCTTCATACGCTACACCTCCCCACGGCTTAATAAAACAAGACTAATTAATAGTCAAGGGACATAATTAAGGTGGTGCAAGGACTTTGGGTCATAGTTTTAAAAACCAGAACCGACACCGGAACCGGTTGAGGGTCCAACAGAACCGGAACCGGTAATGAACCGGTTTTTAAAAAAATACATAAAATATTTAAATTTTAACGAAAAAAATATATTTTTAAGATTTTAAATCATGTTTCCAAAGCATTAGAGACAATTAGAGACAACATATCCAAAGTATGCTCATGAATATATCAAAACGACACCAAGTGCAATACATATCTAGAGATTGGAACATAAATACATAATCAAGGAGGCTCTAAATGGCCTCTACAACATCAAATAACATACTAACAAGAGTCAAGACTACAAGTCACTATCTCATTGATCAACATGATCAACGATCAATCATCACTACTGCTAGAAGTAGAAATGGCATGAGCATCCTCGCCCTCGACATCATCATCTGTTTCTGATTCAGACTCAAACTCGGCCTCAGACTCATCATGTAAATGCTCCCAAATGCTGAATAAGAGAGGTGTGAGGCACTTAGAGGGGAGGGAGAGTGTCTTATAGACTAGAATTAGGGTTTAGGGGATCTTAGGTCTTAGGTTTTAGGGACCAAACCGGCCGGTTTGGTCATAAACCAGCCTGCCGGCTTGAACCGGTCGGTTCCGGTTCACCAATTTTTAAAACACTGCTTTGGGTTAAGTCACTTACCAAGGTCCTTTCCCTTAGACTACTTAAGCCCCCTTGTCTTTCCCCTCTCGTGGAGTCATAGCCCCCCTATTCTTTTGTCCTTCTCTACAGTCGGTGATGTACTTTATTAACATTCAATGTTCGGTTACAAATTACATTTACCGTCTTATAACCATTCATCATATACGTACACAATACTGAACTGAGGATCAAAACTAGGGTATTATAGTAGGTGGTCATTTTGACAATTTCAACTATATTAACTATGTCATGATCCTTGTAGAGGCTCTCAAGTTGAGATACCCCTGGTGCAGCAATGTCACTGAAAGTTCTAGCATTGGAGCGATCCTGAGTCTGCATTTCTCATATGGTGTTTATGTTTTTTCCATGACAACCACAAAATCCTACTCTTTAACCTCCACAATGCCTCCTTTTGTGCTAGTAGTTTCCTTTTGGATTGTTTGAGAGCCCTTAATTTTTCTTTGGAAGGCTCATCTTTGGCTCCTTCAAGATCTAGTGCATAAAACTTTGCACCTTCAAGGTTCCGTGCATAAAACTCTGCACCTTCAAGGTCTCATGCATAAAACTTTGTAAATCGTGTCTCATTGATATGAGGGCTTGTTCATCATTTCTTTGTTTGTTGAAAGCCCATGTTGATATTGCACACTTGACCTTTTTAAGGCTTGTAGCGAATTGTAGACAAGATGACTCCCTTAAGGAACCATTATGACTTTTCCATTCAACTTTGACTAGATTTAGGAACTCCTCATCCTCTAGCCAGGTGGAATTGAACTTGAATGGGTTGGATGATTTACTCTTTTCTTTTGCAATTTGAAGCAAGGGCGGGAGATTATATGACTCCCCTCCTACTTCCACCCATGAGCTGATCGTTTGAGGATCATCCATAATGGATTCTGACATAAAAAACTGTCTAGCCTTTTTGCCACTCTTGCAGATCTTGTTCTTGTGTTTTTCCATGTAGAGAACAATTTGATTGGTTCCACATCCACCAAACCAGTGTCCTCAATTTTGTTGTGGAAAAGATATGCCAAAAGATCTGTGCTTGCAGTAGTCCCCCATATCTCAACTCGTTTAATAATGAAATTTAAATCTTGTCCCATTATAATCTTCCCATTTTTCAAGAAATCACGTGCTAACAGTTCCTCCCAATAGACCACCTTGATCTCACAAGTCCATAAATGTCGACTTCAGAAAAGGCTTCCCCATCTCCATAGAGAAGAGCTCAACTCCAACACTTGAGTCAAATGACACAGAATTAATTAATCTCATAGATCTTTTCCTCTAGCTAGTAACCAATCCCCTAGATCTTCCTACAAAATCTACTGATAAGAATTCCCAATCCCTTCTCCCATGGTCTCTTCAACCATTACTATATCGTGCTCATGAAGTTCAACTAACCTCCCCAGGGCAAGCTTTTTTGAGGAGGGTCTCGACTCTCAACCCCCTTCTGTCGAAAGACATAATAATCATGGGGAAACCCTTGCCAGAACATGCTATGCCTACTCTAAGGGCCCCTTTCAAGGTCTGTTGCATCACTTGTTGATTTTCTCGTTGACCTTTATTACGGGCTAGGGATAAATGTGGTTTCCTTCCCCTTCCAAAATTAGGTACCTCCTTTGCCACATCCTAGCTTAACCCTCCTTCAGTACTAATTTCAATCAATTCCATAGTTGGTTGCTTGGATCTCAGTGGATATCTATGTTGATTTGATATTTTGGGAGCTTCCATTGTGTTAAGAGGGTTTAAAATTGACAGCCCAGAGTTCTCCTTATTGGCCATATTCCTATCTACCCCACTAGCCTCAGAAGGCATGCCCCTAGGATTTTTAGGAATAGATTGAGACTGAATCAAACTCTCTTTTCCTTTCTTTCCTCTTCGACATTCCTTGGAAGATACATTCTTATAGACTCCTAATCCTGGCCATTGGTCTTGAGCTAGGGTTTGGGGTCCCAATTCAAAGTTTATAGAGCAAGAAAGATAAATTTTCGACTTACTCAGTGATTGAAGAGGCTGTACAATAACTGGTTGTATCCTGATTTGGTTCAAGCGTGCATATGCCCTTCTCCTCTATTGGCTTGAGATTGCTAATGATTGGCATTTCAAATCCTCCCTGTTTGAGTCATTGCTCCCTTAAACTTTCATCTTCTGGGTCTTTGATTGCTATTGGGTTCACGTTTCTTTTCAAGATTTCATGTTGGCTGCCAGGTCAAATGTTCAAAACTGCTTCTTCAGGTTTTTCCCATCAAATGAAACTCTTCCGAGAATTCTGTAGAATAGCAGATTGTAAGATGAGAAGCTGAAAACTGATGAGGGATGTTAGGCACTGATAATTTACTCTTCATGGTAGTGCCCTACATACTGTGCTCTGCATGCTTATACAAGGAACCAATGTTTGAGATGCCCTTGTTTTCAACAAATAAAACCTTCATATATGCCCAGAAGATTATATCTGCTGTAATAGCCACCCAAATCTCAGAGCTATGCGAGTTTATGCTTCATGAATGAGATCGATCCTCTCTTTTTATACTAAATTTCTACCAAAATCCATTCAGCGCTGTTAGAAAAGGTGAAAATTCAAAACAAAAGTGCTTTTAAAATTTTCTGATTACTAGATCAGCATAAAGAATAAAACATACAAACAGATCTGAAGCAAATAAAAATTTCTGAGTTATGAAATAACTTTTAGCTTACCTCCTGAATCAATGAGAGATGTACCTGTCACAAGTGAGATGTATGCCTCTGTAAGTATGCTCAGATTTAGTTCACGTTAGGGTTTGATCTCTGTCAAAGAGCACTGTGGGACAGTTTTGCCATAGATAGTAAACCCCAATGGAAACAACAATAATCCATAGTCATAACAGCAAATAACCCCAACAGAAAAACCTTTCAATAAGCAGTGATAGCACAGAAGGAAATCAATCACAAGAGAACCCTCAGATCTAGACAGCAAGTAGATCAACCATAAGAGAACCTTCACACAGATCTGGACAGTAAGTGGCATACACTTCACAAGTGTAGATAGCAAAACCCTTCACTTAGCTAACAGCAAACCCTCAATCAAAAACTGGACAGCAAGGAAACATCCACAAGAGAACACTCAGATATTGACAGTAAGCCATAAGTAAACTCAGATTTGGACAGCAAGTAAACATCAGATCTGGACAGCAAGTTAGATCAACCATAAGAGAACCCTCACACAGATCTGGACAGTAAGTGGCATACACTTTACAAGTCTAGATAGCAAAACCCNGACAGTAAGCCATAAGTAAACTCAGATTTGGACAGCAAGTAAACATCAGATCTGGACAGCAAGTTAGATCAACCATAAGAGAACCCTCACACAGATCTGGACAGTAAGTGGCATACACTTTACAAGTCTAGATAGCAAAACCCTTCACTTAGCTAACAACAAACCCTCAATCAAAAACTGGACAGCAAGGAAACATCCACAAGAGAACACTCAGATCTGGACAGTAAGCCATAAGTAAACTCAGATCTGGACAGCAAGTAAACATCAGATCTGGACAGCAAGTTAGATCAACCTCCACAAGTCTGGATAGCAAACCCTCTAGAGGCAAGCAGCAAAAACTCTCACTCAGAAATTCAGGACAGCAAGAGGGTAAACCCTCCATAGGCAAACAACAACCCTCTCAACTCAGAAATCTGGACAGCAAATAACTAACCCTCCACAAGGACCCCAGATTCAACACGCGGCACATGGAGGAGGGCCCGCGGCTGCTAAAACAGACCTGGCAGTCAAATAAAGGGAGCTGCGGCTCTCATACCCAGCTGTAGCTTCTAAGGGGTAGGTCCAGCAGTCAGGGAGATGGGGGGCCGCAGCTCTGTTACAGTAGATCTGGCAGTCAAAGAAAGAGGGGCCGCATGCACCCTATACACCATAAAAAACCAAGATCAATCAACATCTGAAACTGCTGCTCAAGCGGGAGGCCACATCAACTAGAGAGAGCGTTCACTGAGGTAGCCGCAGCAAGGAGTGTGAGGAGAGAAAGAGTGAGTGATCAATGCTAGGGTGGTAGGGTCTTATTTATACTTAGGGAGAGGGGTTAGGGTAATTAAAAATAAAATTAAATATTGACATTTAATTAATATAAATATTAATTAAATTGTCAATTAATATCAATATAAATTAAAACCCCAATCTCATAAATAAAACCCTAAACACATAAATAAAATCCGCATCACATAAATAAAATCCCCATCACATTAAACAAATAGGGAAAACAAACCAACAAGGGGGCTACCTGTTAAGACAAAGTCAAGGGGGGGTTACATGATGGCAAAACATGTCCACATGAATCTCATAGTGACCTATAAACTTTATCATCACTGCATAAGAGGGTAYATCAACAATGTGGCCAGATCCATCTTCATAGACACTCCTAGATACATCCCAGGAGAGAGGAAGAGGATCACACATCAACATATCTTGGTATTACACCAAGATCTACCTGGTCAAGAACCAGGTTGCCCCAGAACACATCTGGGGGCCCACCCTAGAACACATCCAGGGTCTTATCCACCAAGGTACAAGACCAAGGATCAACCCATGCATTAAGCAAGGGTTCCCTGGAACACGTCTAGGGGCCCTAGACACATCTAGGGACTTATCTCAACCACCAAGGAACATATACAAGGACCAATCCAAGTACTGAGCAAGGATTCCCTGGAACACATCCAGGGGCCCTAGACACATCTAGGGACTTACTGCTTGGTCCAAGACCAAGAACCCCAATCATCTACTGAGGGCCCTCACAAGGGTCTTTCTGCTTGGTTCTAGACCAAGAACCCCAGTCATCTACTGAGGGCCCTCACAAGGGTCTTTCTGCTTGGTTCTAGACCAAGAACCCTAGTCATCTACTGGGGGCCCTCACAAGGGTCTTTTGCCATGGCTCTCACTGCTTGGTCTCATACCAAGAAACCCCAGGAGTGTGCTGGGGGCCCTAGTCCACAACTAGGGTCTTTTCCATCCTTTGGAGAACGACTCTTGCAGCTGCATTAATTTCAACACTCCCTCTCAGCAACACCAAGCTTGTCTCGAAAGTACACATACTTTGTCAATGATAGAGGCTTGGTCAAAATGTCTGTGGTTTGTTCCGCCGTCAGAACATACTGAATACTGAGAATGTTCTTCTGCACTATGTTTCGAACATAGTGATATCTCATCTCAATGTGTTTGTCATGAAAAACACAGGAGTCACGAAGAGCTTTACACAACTCTGTTATCATAGTGGATTACTGTGGGTTCCAACTCAACACTGAACAAATCTGAGAGTAGATTTCCGAGTCACACTGCTTCTCTACTAACAACACTTGCAGTAATATATTCTTTCTCTGTAGTGCTCTGGGCTATGCAGCCCTGTTTCCTGCTGAACCAGGAGATCATAACTGAACCCAAACTGAAACAATATCCGGAAGCACTCTTCTGGTCCATTGTACTACCCAACCAATCTGAATTTGTATAACCATGAAACATTACACCTCCCATTGAAGTGTATCTAAGCCCATAGGTTGTAGTCCCCCGAACGTATCTCAAAATATGTTTAACAACAACCATATGCTTTGGTTCATACATGAACTGGTAGAGAGCATTCACTGCATGATAAATATCCGGTCTGGTATGTATAAGATACATCAAGGACCCAAAGAGGTCTTCCGGATCTGAAACTGTAGCTTGATCTTGTAACTTCTTCAGTTTAGAAATCATCGGTGTGGATATGGACTTACAGTTCAACATGCCAAGTCTGCGGAGTATCTCAACTGTATAAAAGATCTCACTTGGTTTCCACACCTCTAAGCTCAGAAAATAATGTAAAAGACCCAAGTCTTTCATTTCAACTTCTGCTGAAAAGCTCCCTCTTAGTCTGAGCTATCAAAAATTTCTTTTCCTGTAAGGAAGAAAACATCCTAAGATAACATGATGATTTTGTACAATCTTTATATAAAGATTGGAATCTGCAATACTCTTGGTGAACCCAAGACTCTGTAGAGAAACTGTGAATTCTTCCATACCAAGCTCTCAGAGCTTGCTACAATTTATGGGATTCTTTCCCATGGATTACGAACCCCTCAGGCTGTTCGATATAACCTCTTGCTCAACGTCACCGTTAAGAAAATCAGTCTTAACATCTATCTGGTGAAGTTTCCAAATCAAAAAAATGCGGCAAGAGAGATAATGAACTTGTTGGAAGTAATCTGGCAATAGGAGTAAGGATCTCATCATAGGTAATCCCTTCTATCTGAGAGAAGTCACAAATTTAATCTCAGTACTGTCATCTGCTGCATGTCATGGCCTAACTCACATACAGGAACTGCTCCCTCTGAGTCTCATAAAATGTCTACATCACTGTATGTGCCAACTGGCTCCCTCTGAACCCACAAGATCCTATGACTCTGATCTAGTGTCGTATCTCTGCTAGATGTACTTGGTGCCGATACCAAGTTTAATATGAAAAGCCGAGTCAGACTTTTTTACCAAGTTATACTTCTGTCATGTGACCTCATAAACTGCAGGATACATATAATGGAAAACAAGTAGCTTTATTGAGTTCTTAAACTAGCTTGGGCTGAAGACACATGTGCTTTGCAGCCTGCTACCAACTGTAGTTATCTGGGGCATCTTTGTGTATGCAGTAATTGTAAGTAACTGTCCTACTAGTTTGATGTCTATGCAGGACCCCCTTTTTATAAGGGTTTGGTTCCTGATCAGAGTTAYTTAAACCGATCAAAGTGAACTTGAACATGATCTCAAGGAATCTACAACAGAAAACCAAGGATCCACCAAAAATAAAAAAAACACTAGCCTCCAGATTCTCCTAACAGGAAATCTCTCTCAGCTAGCATTGGTCACTCCACCAATAATCCAAACAAGTTTACTTTGGCATCCAAAACTTGCATCCCACAAGTGTACAAGAGAATAAATAAGATAGTCTTTCACTATCCCTGGCTGAGCCCATTCTTTTAGACCTTTTCTAATCAACATTATGTTAATAACATGTTTATTAACATTGTAGGCAATTAAATTGAGTCAATGCCTACAGGCTCTAAATCTGGAATCAACACCCTGGCATCCACATTAGAAAAAGGAAATAAATTAAATTTGACTGTCTTCTATTGTGATGTTACTCTCAAATAAAAAATTGTCGTCTGTCAAGAACCATAGTAGTGAGTTTATGGTTGCCTTTCTGGTGAATCAAGGATGATTGAAATGCAAATTCTCAACCATCCAACAGGAGTACAGAGATCAACTATTCTCTTCTCCAATCATAGCTATCTGAAGCTAAGCACCCAATGTAAGTCTCAGCAGAAAACATATCATCCTCCCCCTAAGCAATCTAAAGTGATCAACTGTGAGGAGCTTCTATATTTCTGCCATTAAAAAATTGGATTGCTGTTAATGTTTAACAAATTTACAGCACTTGTTCTGATAATATTAACTGTCAGAAGTACATTAAAGAAGAGAGCAACAAGTTTAACAGATGGTTGGTGTTATCCTATATCTTTCAATAGATAAGGAAACATTTGCTGTAACTGGTTTTGGAAGTATCCAATCAGTATAGAGAAATTTCAAGTAGAGTCAACCCTTGAATTGGGTGTGTAATCCACACCATCTCAATGGTGTCACCTGCGTGGAGTAGGTTGCACAGATTTAAACCACTGAAGATATATTGTTACAGTTACAATCATGAGCATCTTTTGACTTGAATTCTAACATTTAAACTTTTTGCTTGCATGAATCTCTGTGCACCTACAGACTAGTCACACAATATCCCTCAGTGCTTACAAAATCAATTCTTCTGGAATACACAGACCACTGGGTAATAAAACCATGGCTGCTAGAGCTATTCACCATGAAGGTATCAAGGAGTACACTGCTCATAAAATAATTGCTATCAGAAGCTATCACGACAAACACAACATTGAAAAGAAAGGCCATTTACTAACCCATTCTTCCTTTCTTGGATCAGGGGCCCATGCTGCACATGGTACTCCTTGTGTCCATTTACTAACCCAGAAAGTAGCAACTTTAGACAATAAGAAACAACCTTCAGAAAGCAAAATCAAAAACTGAAACTAGGTGCCCTTGCAAGTATTCTTTCTTTAAAACAGACAAAAAGTTAAGAACAGAGCAACTTGAATTTGGGTTATAATGACTGTTGATCTGTAAACCCTAAGAGTTGGATCTACGCAGGCTCAAGTCTGCTACTCTTGAACTCCTTCACGCCCTAAGCTTTGGAACCATGTTAGAAAAGGTGAAAATTCAAAACAAAAGTGCTTTTAAACTTTTCTGATTACTAGTTCAGCATAAAGAATAAAACATACAAACAGATCTGAAGCAAATAAAAATTTCTGAGTTATGAAATAACTTTTAGCTTATCTCCTGAATCAATGAGAGATGTACCTGTCACAAGTGAGATGTATGCCTTTGTAAGTATGCTCAGATTTAGTTCAGGTTCATGGATCAAACCTCTGTCAAAGAGAACTGTGGGACAGTTTTGCCATAGATAGTAAACCCCAATGGAAACAACAATAATCCATAGTCATAACAGCAAATAACCCCAACAGAAAAACCTTTCAATAAGCAGTGATAGCACAGAAGGAAATCAATCACAAGAGAACCCTCAGATCTAGACAGCAAGTAGATCAACCATAAGAGAACCTTCACACAGATCTGGACAGTAAGTGGCATACATTTCACAAGTGTAGATAGCAAAACCCTTCACTTAGCTAACATCAAACCCTCAATCAAAAACTGGACAGCAAGGAAACATCCACAAGAGAACACTCAGATATGGACAGTAAGCCATAAGTAAACTCAGATCTGGACAACAAGTAAACATCAGATTTGGGCAGCAAGTTAGATCAACCATAAGAGAACCCTCACACAGATCTGGACAGTAAGTGGCATACACTTCACAAGTCTAGATAGCAAAACCCTTCACTTAGCTAACAACAAACTCTCAATCAAAAACTGGACAGCAAGGAAACATCCACAAGAGAACACTCAGATCTGGACAGTAAGCCATAAGTAAACTCAGATCTGGACAACAAGTGAACATCAGATCTGGATAGCAAGTTAGATCAACCTCCACAAGTCTGGATAGCAAACCCTCTAGAGGCAAGCAGCAAAAACTCTCACTCAGAAATTCAGGACAGCAAGAGGGTAAACCCTCCATAGGCAAACAGCAACCCTCTCAACTCAGAAATCTGGACAGCGAATAGCTAACCCTCCACAAGGACCTCAGATTCAACACGCGGCACAGGGAGGAGGGGCCGTGACTGCTAAAACAGACCTGGCAGTCAAATAAAGGGAGCCGCGGCTCTCATACCCAGCTGTAGCTTCTAAGGGGTAGGTCCAGCAGTCAGGGAGACGGGGGGGCACAGCTCTGTTACAGTAGATCTGGCAGTCAAAGAAAGAGGGGCCGCATGCACCCTATACACCATAAAAAACCAAGATCAATCAACATCTGAAACTGCTGCTCAAGAGGGAGGCCGCACCAACTAGAGAGAGTGTTCACTGAGGTAGCTGCAGCAAGGAGTGTGAGGAGAGAAAGAGTGAGTGATCAATGCTAGGGGGGTAGGGTCTTATTTATACTTAGGGAGAGGGGTTAGGGTAATTAAAAATAAAATTAAATATTGACATTTAATTAATATAAATATTAATTAAATTGTCAATTAATATCAATATAAATAAAACCCCAATCTCATAAATAAAATCCCCATCACATAAATAAAATCCCCATCAAATAAAACAAATAGGGAAAGCGAACCAACAAGGGGGGTACCTGTTAAGACAAAGTCAAAGGGGGGTTACATGATGGCAAAACATGTCCGCATGAATCTCATAGTGACCTATAAACTTTATCATCACTGCATAAATGGGTACATCAACAATGTGGCTAGATCCATCTTCATAGACACTCCTAGATACATCCCAGGAGAGAGGAAGAGGATCACACATCAACATATCTTGGTATTACACCAAGATCTACCTGGTCAATAACCAAGTTGTCCCAGAACACATCTGGGTGCCCTATAACACATCTAGGGTCTTATCCACCAAGGTACAAGACCAAGGATCAACCCATGCATTAAGCAAGGGTTCCCTGGAACACGTCCAGGGGCCCTAGACACATCTAGGGACTTATCTCAACCACCAAGGAACATATCCAAGGATCAATCCAAGTACTGAGCAAGGATTCCCTGGAACACATCCAGGGGCCCTAGACACATCTAGGGACTTACTGCTTGGTCCAAGACCAAGAACCCCAGTCATCTACTGAGGGCCCTCACAAGGGTCTTTCTGCTTGGTTCTAGACCAAGAACCCCAGTCATCTACTGGGGGCCCTCACAAGGGTCTTTTGCCATGGCTCTCACTGCTTGGTCTCATACCAAGAAACCCCAGGAGTGTGCYGGGGGCCCTAGTCCACAGCTAGGGTCTTTTCCATCCTCTGGAGAATGGCTCTTGCAGCTGCATTAATTTCAACAAGGGCCAACCCTAAAAATTGTGAATAATACATCAGAGCCGACCTTCTAATATTTTGAGTAAAGCAGGGCTGATCTTATTAATATCTTCTAGCAATGTTTTCATTCTGAAATTTCCAGGACCCATAAGCAGCTACAGGTCTGAAAACAATGTTATAGATGATGGTGTTTCTGTTGTTAACCTATGAACTTGACCAATCATAAATCTTGTGATCTTATCTGTGTGCATAGCTGTATGAATTGAACACCTTTTAGAGAAGATTTTGAGAATAAAAACGCCATTGCTTACAAGCTGTCCAAAAATTCTTGCAAATCCTGATTGTAAATATTCCTCCAAAATGCTCTGTTGGAAATGACGTCTGCCTTTGATTGTCCTGGCCCTATTCCTGTCACAATCCCAAAGGGTAAGGGGCCACTAAGGGCTCCTCATACAACTCGTTTCTTCCCATTATGCATTTGAAATTATCTAGTGAACAAGATCGCAATGTCAGATCATAGCATATCATAAGCAACCATGAAGAAAATCAATGTGTGACATCCCCTGCAAAACTATAACAAGGTAAGGTGGTCTATGCACCATCTCCAATAGAAACATAATCCATGAACCAGGAAGTAAAGTAGCATGAGACAACCAAGCCAGCAACCACCACATGATGCCTATAGCCAAGAATTTCTCCTTTACCGCTCATGTGAAATGAGGGGTAACAGTTATCTATTATGTTATGCTGTCTACTACATTTGTTAGTATTTTGTGTGTTATATAAGACTGGTTGCAGCTTTTAAATTTTTCCTGCTGTTGCCTGATGTGCAGGAGCCTTGGTTGATAACACTCATAATTTTTCACATTATTCTACTGATTTTGGCTATTACAACTAGGAAAAACAGCAACTTTCAGATGGGCTTGTTCTTGGCTACTCGTAAGTTAGATAAATATCTCATTTTCCTTGATCTGTTTTTAGCTGTTTGGATATGAACATTTTGTCTTCTTAATTTATTTGTATATTTTACTGCTAGCTAACTGTGTGTTTGTGATGTTGTAATTTGGTCTAACTGTCAATAAAATGCCATGGTTCTGAGGAAATTCAGTTCTTGACTATGTGAATATTGTTGGTACTTTTTACTCAGGTTTTAACCCACGTCGTACTCAACTTTTAAACCAACTATGTGTTTAAATCTGAAGATTATGCCAATTATTTGTAGTCGACATCAGTCACTTATTAGTTTGTACACACAATTGATTCGTTTATTTTCATGTTTTTTTCCGTCTATTGTTGATGAAAAATTAATGGTAGATATTGACTAGATCATCGTGTCCACATGGGATTGGTCTTATTTTCTAGTACTTAAGAATGCCTATTTGAAGCAATTGGTCTTATTTTCATGTAATTTTCCAATTATTATGGCATGAAAATCAATGGCAATTAATGATGGGTCAGCATATGAGCTTGGTTCTCTTTAATAGCATTTAGTTGAAGAAATTTATTTTGATGTCATCCTTGTTATTGGTTACAGAAGCCATGAGATTATTATTATTATTTCCGACTGGTTTCCAATTATCCTGATGTGCAAGTTTGGCCTTTTTGGGAGAGTTTATGATCGTTGTAGCCAGCTTACAACATTCAAGTCAGAGTCCTTTGGCCAAGGTGCCACAAGCTGGTTTATCTATTTCACCAAAGTTGTCTAGGACTTGCACCTGGTCCCAACCACTATCACAAGTACATGCGCACAACAAACATGAGCATAACAAACATGAGCACAAGTATGAATGCCATTGGAGAGACTTGAACCTCGGTGGAGGTAATCTCAACAACCAACTTTCACCAACCCGACAAGCTACCATTGACATCATGATATTATTTATAAGAGGTTCACTGTAGACATTAAAATAAGCAGATAAGTTTGTCAACTAATGAATCCCATCATGTCTTATGCGTAAGTCAGATGAAACCGCTTGAATATCATATGAGAATTTTTTTTCTTGACTTATGTTGGTTATCTAGCCATATTGTTCCTCTTTAATGCTGGTGTTAGGTGATAAGTAGCCAAAGAACAAGCCCCGAGGGTTATCTCAATTGGTCGAACTATCCGCCCAAGGTGTGTTGCCGACGGGGAGGCCATAGGTCACATGTTCAAATCTGGTTGAGTCTCTTGGGGTTACTTGCCACTATTGTGGCTGTTGATTGAGCCACTTTCCATCTAGATATTTCGTGGAAGACGGGGGGATCCTGTGAGGTTTTCCTTGGAAGAAAAAGTAGCCAAAGAATAAATATAGAAATACTTGGAGATACTGGTTGTGCTGGTCACCACCTAGCTCAGCAAGAGACTGTGGTGACACATTATATTGTGGAAGTGAAACAGATAAATAATTAGGGGCACAATCATTTATATCATGTCTTGCCCCCATACGAGTGATACATAATCCACAAACTAAGATACACTAGAGTACATAGGGCTGAAATTAAACAACAAACAAAGTATGTGTGCAAAAACAATAAACAAAGTACGTTGAAATAATTTAACTGTGGGAATGAGCAATTAACCATATACCAGAAAACAATCCATAAGCATTCCGTAAAGGTGTAAGGGAAAAGACTCTAGATATAAGCTCAATTGGGGTTCATATCTAAGTTGCACTGAAGTGGAAATGGATATGGATATGGAAACAGGGGGAGAAACTGATATGACAAATTTTTAGAAAGCCAGATATGAACTGAGAAGGAAATGACAATATATATATATATATGCGCTAGTCATGGGGTATTATGAGCTGGAAACATATATCATATATGTTTCCAATTTCCATAGGGGGAGTGGATGTGGTCTTGGGATTGTAATGGCTTTGAACACTAGGCACTTTTGCTATGGGCCTGAACAAACTCTTCATTAGGTTCAAGTTATTAGACAAGCAATACTAACTCAATGGGTTCATACCTACGCTGTTACAAACCATTAGCTCACACTAAATGGAGAAGTTACCAAAAATGGGAGGGAGTAATATTATTGCAAAGTGCTTTGCTATCCATGCAAGTGAAGAACTTAACTATGGGGCATTAGAGTTATAATATATCCTTAAACGGTAACATGTAGTACTTAATGAACCAAAGAGACTTCCACCTAAGAGACAAGTGGTTCTTAGGTCCTGCTACCCCCCCATGCCTAGGGGTAACTAGAGGAGATCATGTCTCACGGCCCACAATGGAGACAATGATCCCGGCCATCATAATGATCAACATGTCTACAAATGGCAGCCCAACAACCCCCCTCAGATTGCCTCTTACAACTACAGATCAACCAAGCTCATCACATCCAGACAACTCAGTGTATGGGAGATGGTAAGCCAATGTCACCATGAGGTATGTTAGTCCTTCTTTCATGCATAGTGTTGTGCTTAATTTGTTGGGAATGTGGATGAGGATCATTGGTTGAAGTTGGATAACAAATCATTGGCTTGGGAAGTTGTGTTTGTTGCCTTGTTTCACCTTGGTGGTAAGCTTCTATGCCCTAGTCTCGTGTTGTCATCGCCCAGGGAAAAAAGGGTACTATTGGGGGGCCCTCACAAGGGTGACGTTTCGTTCCCCACCATACTTAACACTTTCCATCCCGGAGCCTCTCACAGTGTACTAAATTTCGATAATGGGTCACGGTCCATTTTCTCATGAGAAGAAGGGGCTAAAGGCCCAAAGGTTGTGAGACAAACAAAGTTCGACCACACAAGAATTATCCAAAATACTTGGAATATAACATAATAATCCATGTAGGAATAATGTATAAAATATGAATAGATAAGATGAGATACAATTGAGAATGAGGGCTCGTTTATATACCCACGCAGGGGTGCCCTTAACCAATAGTCATGTCCTTTCATTATTAATAATTATTATTTATTAATTATCATTTAATTATTATGTTATTAATATCTATTTTATATGTATATTTATGTTCATAACAGGTTGATGCAACTGCTAGATGTATGTTATGTAAAAAAATGATAAAGGCCACCAATAAAAGCCATAGGTCAACTTGAGCTCTACTCCCTCTAATGGTAATTGCCCCTTGTCCTGATGCACTGAATGCACACTTATAACATGACCATAGCCTAGTAAGAAAATGAAAGAATAAAGCTTGAAACCTGTAAAGGGGACTTACACAATAAAGAATGGATATCAAAAGGCAATTAAGGGGTTTGGAATGCAAAAAGTACCAAGGAAAGGGTATCTGAAGCAACAAGCGCTCCCTCTACAAAGGCGCTCATAGAAATGGATTTAATGACACATAATCCATGAAGTAAGCCCAAATTCATACCGCTATCACACTTACTCTTGAAGGGTTTCTTTCTTTCACTGTTTCCCTCGATACCTAACCCTCTACCCGGGTCTTTTAATTCATTGTCTTGGTTGGCACACCTAATAGGGTTGGATGAAGGCCCTCCCATATTCAAACTTGCCAACTCACACAAGGTCCTTGGCCAGTGTGATGCTTGAAGGGGATATTGAGGTGAATTGTTTACATGGCTTATATTTTAAGTAACAACTTACTTTGCATGACTCAAGGACTAATATCTGTTATGAACATTGGTTTACCTTGTCTTATATTCTTCTTTGTTTTGGATGGCCTTGACCTGGTTCTTTGAGGGACATCCTAGGCTTTCACCCAGGACGATGTGCCCTTATTGCAGGACTTTGGCACGTGTGGTGCAGAGCAGTGAGTCATCTAGTGACTTGCCACCTTCCGACATGAGCTCTCACATCTTGAGAATCTTGGACGATGGACTGATGGGTTTCGTTTTAGCACATTTGGTCATGATGGCACACAGATGGGCTGAAAGATCACATGCTGCGGAGTGTATCCCCATGGCTTATTACTCACCGGATGGAGGACGTTGCAGTAGTTGAGAGCCAGACACCATGCAGAGACGAGATGCAACTTCCTCCACCTTGGACGTAGTGCCCTAGACCCTTGACGTTGACCTTTTTATGACGATGATGTCACCTTCTAGGGTTTTGATAGAGTTAGGGTTTGATGCTACTTGGAGTACCATTGATGATTTGGCATGACCATGGATGAGGAGACACACCATTTCCATCACTACACCATGAGATGATGCCACCTGGGCTTGGGAGGTCCTCCTCTAGCCTTGGGAGGCTTGACGTCACTAGACGTGTGGCATTTATGATAGCATTTTTTCATTTTTATTATTTGTAAAGGCTACTTGAGGGGTCAACCCGACTTATTATTGTATTTTCACTTAACTTGTGGACAAATGCGTTAGGTTTGCCTCATATACAGAGGCTAGCGCTAGATCATTTCAAAATCATCACTTTTTCCTCACTCATTAGTGGGGTAACACTTCTAAAATTTTCGCTATTTTATCCTCTTTGGCTCTTTCTATCTCATGCGCTAGCCTTGGATGAGGTTCTTTGTGGATGTGTTGCTCTTTTGGATGATAAAATTCTGCAATTAGGGTTTTGGTGTTCATGCTACTTGGAAGAAGGAAACAATTTTCTGAAATTTTATGTTTCTTGCTAATGTTAAAGGTTAAATTGCTATCTTGTTGCAAGTATCCTTGTTTTGTTGAAACCCTAAGAGGAATACATAAGTGTTTCTCTTCCTCGCAAAGTCTTTATTATCCAAATTTGTGAAGCATTCTTGCTAGGGTTAAAACCCTAAGGCTCAAAAGTGTTTGCACTTTAGGGATTAACCCTAGATTTTGATCCTTGACCTAAGTGAAGCTAGGAGAAGGGAAAAACGACATCTAGGGCCTGTTATCCCCATTTTGTGGGATAACTAGGGAGATAATGTCTCGAGGCCCTCAGGTTGCAGATATGGAGTGTCGAGAGACCACATGACGAGCAGTGTCCACTTGCACATACAGAAGCCCGCTCTATCACCACTTTTTGATCTGTTGTCAGTGCATCCACCACACCAGCTAGCTTCTGGGAGGCAGATGGCTTTTGCTCCATGCGGTACAAGTCAAGTATTGTGGCAGGTAATCACCCTAATATATGAGGCATTTGAACATGTTGTATTTAAGATGCTTTTGATTATAGAACGTCTGCTTGGAAATTATGCTTTTGACCTTGTTTCACCTTGGTGAGTGTCATAGATTTCCTAGTAAGTGGCCAACCTTTGGGGAAGGTTTGTGAGTGGGGGTCCCTTGAGGGGTTGTCGTACCATTCCCGACCATACCTACCAATTTCCGCTCACTTACATCCCCATCGTTTTGACCTCTTCTAGGCCCTTTGGTTTTAGTGACCCAAGAAGGGCATGTACCTCATCTCATGGGAAGAAGGGGCTGAAGGCCCAGAGGCTTGTAGCTGGCAAAAGATAAAAGCCAAACCATTACCCTTCTAGATGCTCGCCCAAGAATCCCAAGGACAATGAAACGTCTCTCATAAGAATTGATGGGACCCATGAAAAAGTAACTAATAACAAATGACAACTAGGGAAGGCCTTGTGTGGGCATTGTCTTTGATGCTTAGGTAGAAGCCCCACACGTGTTCCCAACTTGGGGAAGCATGATGTGACCAAGATAGAGTCAAGGTGGGCACAATTTTTATTGCTTAGGTAGAAGCCCCACTTCAACTTCAACTTGGAAACATTCTAAAAGAATTAAAAGGCAATGAATGAGCTTGGAAAAAGGATGCATTGAAAACGAAGGTGCAACACACCCTCTACAAAGGCACCCATAGATGAGACAATACGAGCCCTTGTATGTCATGAAACCCATTGACCTATGAAGTCTAAACCCCTATCCACCTCATCATCCATTA
>SNQJ01S0001831.1:129079-139097 GCA_010110895.2 Picea sitchensis
TGCACACTTCCTCAACCCTGCCCACTCAGACACAAGTAAATGACCAAGACTCCCTCTCATGTACTTGTGTTTGAGTGGACAAGGTTGAGGAAGTGTGCAAAGGGGCAGCGAGGGAGATAGCAGCCAGGTGGGCTAGGCTATCGCTGCATTGTAATCCTTTGAGGGCCATTATCCCAGGAAGGGAGCCCAATAATAATAAAACACAGAACTGGTTTTCCCGCAAAGGTTTTTCCAAGGGTGTTTACCCGAATCTCATGAGCAATGTGATTGGTTTCTGTGTTTTATGCTTCCGCTGATTTTCGTTGAGTAATTTAGCTGTGCTGTTAATTAGTAAAGCGTTTTTATTTGAGTTAACAGTCGGGTGCTAGGTTTGGGAAAATCAACACTAATTGGACTACAAATCTGTCCTTGTGGAGCTGATATAAAAAAATAGATTTGTAGAATGAAGTATTTTTGGATTTTCAAATGAAAAGAGGTGAAAAGATAACTCAAAATGCAAGGAAAATCAGCAAGTTATGTGATACATGAACATTACCAATGAATTGCAGCCTCCATCTTCATTAACAATTCTAGTTACATCAAAGGTTGAGAGGGCTGAGTGCCTCTCATAATACCCTTCTCCAAATGCCCAAAACAGCCCATTGCAAAAGTGTAACAACCCTGAAACACCAAAGATATATTGGCAGAAAATAATGTGGCAGCCTAAGCATAAATGTGATCAACAGTCCAGCATTGAGAACATTCATTCACCAATAGCCTTTCCTTCCTTTAACTGAAAATGACAATGTCTCTGGCCTTCAAGGGGATTTCCATCCACTTGTACTTCTGATTGCAAATGAAGCGTCCTCCTGCTTTTATAGCCTTCTTCTTCTTAACAATTTTCAAATAAAATATTATTGAGAAAAGTCTAGAGAGTCTTGGATCCTTCTTTTCTCCAATAAATATTTATAAAATAATATTATGAGAAGTCTCTTCATTTTTCTCCTTGTAGTAAGGCACTCCACTTATTAGGGCTTCTTTGACTTGAAAAAGACTCCTTGCTGCCATGTGTCCTTTCCTAGGCTTGAGCACTCCTCTTCTATCACTGTTTGACCATGTCAATGGCTCAAATATCTCCTCACGAGTGGGGTTTTCCATTTAGATGTGCAATATGTGCCCAATGGTGGTTGCAACCACACCCATAGACCTAGGATGCCCTTGGAAGAAGTTCACATTCTTTCATCAAAACATCAATAAAGTACAATTTCCCTCCCTTAATTATGGATCACTCTTTTCAATAATAAATATTTGACTTCGAACAAAGCAACTATGTCCCACGTGTCTTCATACTAGGCAAGGTGTTCCTCCAAATGCTCCTTGATATATGTGCAACAACCAACTTAACCCTTTTACATAGAGCGCTCCCTCAAATTATGCGTTGGACCTCCATGGATGAAGGACACTCTACTTAGAATCATGTGCTTAATCTTTGTAGATGGACTTTGAATGGCAAGTGTCCTCATGTAACCCAAGACGATCCCCTAGTATCTCCAATGGCATGAAACGCCTCCAGATATGCAAAGTTTGCCTCGGTATATGTGAGATGCCTCAAAAGTACAATTCAAAATGAGAACATGCATAGAAATATTTAGAAGGTCCCCCAAAGGTGAACTACTGCCACATGTGCAACAAATGCCTCCAAATATGTGTACTCAACCCTCAAACATGCCTAAAAAGATGTGAGCATCTTCCAATCATTTGAAAGAAAAGATAAATCTAAGCTGACAAAATACACATCTTTGTGCAATACTACTGACAATAATGCTTCTGAAAATGCAAATTGGACTTTGCATTTTAGGTGGTGATAGGGAGAGTTCCAAACAACGCCATTGGGCTTCCTTGACAAGAAACTAATAGCTCTCTGAACTGATCTATCTAATAGCTAAAGGTGCATTTGGAGCACTTTGGTCTCGATGATGCTACGTGGCAGCTGGAGGATGCCATGAAGGAGGTGTTAGCATTTGAAACCATTCGGTAACAAGGTAACTAGGAATCGGACCACTGTCAGCATGGTCCAGTTCCTCTACGCTTCAGGCTAGTGCATGCTAGCCACAGGAGGGATTTCCTGGGTAATCTGAGTCCAAATATGAACATTGACCTGCCAAAACAAGCTCAGATCTACAAAAACCAGCTTGCTGTAAATTAGATTTCTGTGAGGCAAATGAATGAACAACAAGCCAAAAGGTGCAGATTAACATTTAAACCGTACTTTAGAACTTGTTTTCTGTGCAAATCTGTTATTTATAGCTTTAAATCTGTGAGATAAGCCTACAGATCTGCAAGTACTACCGCTGTAAAATGATAAATAGATGTGGTTTATTAAAATAAGATGGTCCACTGCTCGAGTCCCGAGGAATATCGAGTTAGAGAAATAGAAAATCACATACGCAGACACTAGATCTAGGTTATTCAATCTATAAAACTAGAACAAGTAAGTTAATACATCCACGATAAAAGAATTGGCTGCTAATAATACTTCACCTTTCTTCCATAGATGTAAACACACTTTCTAGAGATTCCAGTTACATATCCAAAGAAACCGAGTGACATGATCCTTCTCAATTGCCTTACTGCCACCTAGAAACAAGATACAATTAAGGCTTCTCCACAGAAGCAAATCGCTCTCTCTCACTTCAAAGGCAATCGCTCACTCTCTAGCTGAAGAAAGATCAAAAAGTGTAAAAGAACTCAAGCAAAATCATCATCCATCAACTTAAAGGAACTCTCCAGCTTTTATAGAATGAGCCTGGGAGTGCACAATGGAATATGATTGAGAATAGAATGAGAGAGAAGTCTGGAACGAGACAAGAAGAATGCCCTCTTCTTGTTTAAAATAGAACATGAAGAAAATAGGAAGGAACTCTCCAAATAAACTCCAAGTTGGGCGCACTCATGCCTAACTCATGATCTGAATGTCAGATAACCTCCAAAGAAAACTGCAATGGACCGAAACAAGGTGCATAAGTCTAGTTGATAATGAATAAGGTCATGTCAAGAACTAGAGAACTAGAAGTTTTCTTCAAAGTATGCACCCTCATTCCCGAATAGATGACTTCCTCTTGATGCAGGTCACTCTAAGATAAGAATAGAGAGCATCCACTAGACAAGTGCGCCCTCCCTGCTATCACAAATATATGCATGTGTTAGCTTTTGTGGTTACTTCGAAAGTGTTTAGACCATGTTTGGGGCTGCTTCATGAGATTTCGGGTGCTTGGTGTATGATCATCCCTTGGATGTCCTTGATGGATTTTGCACATTGGAGATGGCTTACTCAGTGGATGCTTGATCTTAGTTGGGTGCTTGCATGACATTCTTCCGTAGGCCGTTGGAGATCGTCAGACAACTTGGTGATGTTCTACATGCTGGCCACGTGGAGGAGGTTGATTGCTTGGAGAACACCTTGCATTTGACACTCAAGAGGAGGGCATTGAGCCCTAGACAACATGGGCCAGATTGAATTCTTGCATGGAGGCTTGGAGTTGACTTGGGGATTCCTAGGTTATGATAGTGTTCATGTAGAGGGAGTGGACCCAATGGAGGCCTATGAGGATTGTTGGAGTCATTGGACATATCTCATGTTGGAGGCTTGGAGTTGACTTGGGGATGCCTAGGTTATGATAGTGTTCATGTAGAGGGAGTGGACCCAATGGAGGCCTATGAGGATTGTTGGAGTCATTGGACATATCTCATGTAGCGCCCTTGCATCGGAGCCTTGCTTGTGGACATCACCTTTTGGCTTAACATTTGTACCCTTGGAGTGTAGCGCTCCACATGTGTGAGCTGACATGTGGCTTTGTAGGTTGCTTGGAAGGGCTTAGGCCTACATATGTATTGTTGGCCTCCTTTTCCTCTCATATATATAGAGGAAGGAGAGAGTCCTTTCATCATTATCATTCTTATCACTCTTGTGTTAGAGATGTGACTAAGAGGAGCAAACTAGTCTTCCTCTCTCTTGTGCTTCTTCTTTTGTACTTTATCTCTATCTTGTCTTGGAGTCACTAGCGCTTTTTGGAGCTTCTTAGAGCATCCTGAATACCAGGGTTAGTATGGTTCATCCCTGGAGATTAGGGTTTTGAGATGAATCCCTAGGTTGTACTTGTTGAAGAAAAGAAGAGGAGACGTCTTGCCTTGCAGGACATGCTTGTGTGATACTTGCTTCTTGGAGCTCCTTGGTGTTGGCTAGGATTTTTCTGGGTTTTCGAGAGCTGGATAATTGTACTAGCCTTGGCATGAGACTATGCTATGTACTTGAACTTCATCTCTTACACACACACACATGAAGTATTCAGCTGTCCAAAATTGCCCTTATTGCAGATTTGTTTTTCAGCCATCTGTTTCTTCATGGTTTGGTAATTTCCAGCACTTATATGTCTTGCTGATTTGACATAAGGCTGAAATAGTTGAGTGATTTAACATGAATATTTAAGAGGATAGGTCAGATTTGCTGCTATATTTACCACTGCCATAAAGTGAATTTCAGATCTGTGTTATGCATGATCAGATTTTCCTAGAGGGATGAAACTTGTTGGCACACTTTGGTATCATTTCTCTTGGATTGCATTGTTGATTGGGGTTGTTAAGAGGTGAAAAATTGTTCACTGTTGTTGCTGTTTTATTTATATTCATAACAGCCGTAAGGCTGAAAATTCACAGGGTTAAGATCCAGGAAACCTCTAGGAAAGAGGTGGAATTTTCTGAGTAGCATTAATTGCCTTACTGCGGAAAATTCCTACAGCATGCAGCCGTTGTGTTCTTCTTTACAAACAGGGCTGGAAAATTGGTCTTCATGACAGCGTCATAGGTATCAGTTTCCATACACAAAAAACCTCTGAAAATAACCATAAATAGAACCTGCTCAAGTAAAATGCTTAGCTGCTGTCCAGTCTGAGTGCGTCCTCTATCTGTGGGTAATTTTGGCAGGAAAAAGCAGGCAGCCATTGAAGCAGCAGCGCCTTGCAAGCTCTATATTTAAGCACCCATAAATAAGTGGAAGACCTCTCAATAAGTGTGCCCTGGGTAACTGTAGACAGCAAACCCATACATAAAATATCTCTAAAAACAACAATAATGTGAAGTATAGGCCTCTAAAATAGTGAAATAGTTGAGATTTAGTTAAACTCCAAAAGTAGTCTTTTAAAAATAGTAAAATCATCTCAAAGACATGCACTCTCATCCACAGCAGAATATATGAAAGAGCTCATGTAACTGCTATTCAGAGGCTGACATAAACTGTTGTTTAGAGGATGATGTTACTACTGTTTAAAAATAGTGTAACTGCTGTTTTAATACATCTGTCCTAACAGGCCCACAAAAGGATGCACTTGCCTCCCCAGTAGTGTGCCCTCCCACTGCTAATTATAGATCATGAAACTACTGCCAAAGGTAAAGACAGTGCTCTACAAGTCCTAAACAACTGTGCACTCCTGTTCCAAACCAGCACAAGTTATCATTCAAAATACTGGTGCTCAAATGAAGTATAATTACTGAATATTACCTAAATGGATAAACGTCGGCCCAAGCATGTGTACACAGGTCGCTTGTGTGATGTTTAGTTTGACAAAAAAGAATAAGGGGTATCTTATGGTGCTTAAAGAAGACTACTGTTTTTGTTTATGAATGAAGGCTGCTACAGGAAATAAGTTCCGTTTCTATCCTAGACCAGTACCAAACAAGTTTCCAAGACAATGAAGATGGATCATCCCTATCAGGTACACCTTTAGTACTCAGATATGCTTTAGGAAATAAGTTGTGTTTCTATCCTAGACCAGTACCAAGCAAGTTTCCAAGACAATGAAGATGGATCAAACCTATCAGCTACACCTTTAGTCCTCATATGCTCAGGTAACCTTCAGATACAACAGAACAACGATTAGCATGAAGACACCTCATAAAATACTTATTCTGCTCGCTGTTAACTCTCCAGATTCTCCCTGCAAGGCACCCGAAAACAGGCTCAGAACATCATAGATGTAAGCCATAAAAGATCTCTTCTATGGTTGTGATTTTTCCCTGGAACATGACCCTTCATATGCTCTAAACTTTCCATCCACCTGTTTTGCGTAATGCTGAAAGTTCACTGTCCATTTGATTTCTGAAACTCAATCTCTGTTACATATGAAAACTCTTGAAACTGACATCTACATCTCTGGAAAAAGATCATGGCCATAAGAATCAAGATGGACTAAGGAGAAGTGCAATTTGATCTTGAACTGTGCCCACAACCAACTATGAAGTTAACACTTGAATTGACCAAGAGTAAATTCTGTGTTAACAGTGGCCCCAACCTGGGATAGTATCCTCCTCTGGGATGGTGAGATTCCCAAAACTTTTAATCTGAAAGAATGTCTTCCAAAGGAGAATATAATATGATTGTATGAAACTCCCTTGTATGTGTGCAAACTACAGTTGCAACTATAACCAATCTGCAACCAGACACCCCAAGTATGAATCTTCCTGATGGGATAATGTGTTGCAGTCGAGCATGGGAGTAACCATCTTGTTGTTGATTAATAATGAAAATCTCCACTAGACGTGAGGTAACCCACCAATAAGGCTAATGGGCCAAGGTATGAGTACAATCCCAACAGAACGAATGAATGATCTAAAGTCGAATTCTGTAAGGATTCATCCAATGAGAACCCAATAAGGAGGAGTGCTGCTGGATGCAAGGTGACCTGCCAATAATGCTAACAGACCCCAAGGTACTCTACCTCAGGATCAACCCTCAAAGCAAATGTGTCGTCAATGATGAAGGAAGCCCTGTTGAAAGAAGGGAAATAATGAAATCCCTTCAACCAATACAAGGCAAAAATATAGGTGAGATATAAGATAAACAGACCCTTTTAGGTCTGTTATAATTATTGGTAGGTCACCTCGCATCTGAAGACACTTTTTGTTATTGGGTTCTGACTAGATGAATCCCTACAAGATTCGACTTCAGAATCCAGATCATCATTCATTTTGTTGGGGTCATACTCGTTCCTTGGGCCATTAGCCTTATTGATGGGTTACCTTGCATCTAGCGAAGATTTGATTATTGATCACCGACCAGATGGTTTCTCCCATGGTGAAATTGCGACCAAGGCTGTTGGGAGCAGAAGCAGGAAGCAGGTGTGGAAGTAGGAGCAGGAAGCACAATTTTCAAAAATATCCGGGAGCAAGAGCGTTTCAGGAGTGTTTTCTTATATAATACATATTTTAATATATTTTGATGCATATATATATAAAAGACATGTAGAATGTCGAATCAATTGCAAAAATGAAAAAATATGAAAACATAGATATAGGATCATTTAACTATTGGATTAGTGATGATCATTAAAGCATCAACCATTTAGTACACATATACCATCAATCCTAAAAAATTGTCCTCAATAGATTGTAACAGACAACATCAACCACAAAATGAAATAGACTCTAGATTATCATATTCATTACCAAAGAGTTGTAAGATTCAGTCAATAGTTCAAATTTCAAACTTCAAACTTCAAACTTCAAAGGTAAACTATCATATAATGTTCATAACTTCATTGTTTACAAATTAAGTCATAATAAAAAGTCAAGACAAAGTACTAAGTTCTAGACTCTAGAGACTACTTCTATATAATGTCCCTTTTCCAGTGATGACTCCAGGAGGAGTGACTCAATAGCCTATACTTATTTTCGTAGGCAATAGTTTGGAGAAAAAGGGAATAAAAGAATTATTTAGTGTCATATACCATAAAAGCCTAAGTTGAAAGTGACATTAAGTAATAAAGTGGAAAAAAGGTGATTAAGTGACTTAAAAGAATAATCAAAGTCAAAACCTAGAAAAATTCACTTTAATTAAATAAAGTGAATGAGAAATTAGAATGGGAATCCAATATAAAGGGGACGATAACCCTAATTCCTCTCATTATCGAATGTTGAGATTGAGAATCGGATTGAAGAGAGAAGTCATGCGACTTTGTGGACTTTTGTGGATTTCCAGGAAGAAACCACCATAGTGATTGATTTCAGTGTTGGAAGAGACACCCTAGTTAGTTGGGAAGATCACTAGATTCTCCATCGTTCTTCAGGATTGTAGTATACACATCATTGGATCCATTCAGAGGGATTCACATCAATCTGGCAGGTTCAGAGATTCTCCCTTGGTGCTTGGAGGGCGTGGGAGTTATAAGATTGATCCAGAGGGAGGCGTGGACGTTGAAGAGGGACGCTATCCCATCAGACAACAATAGATCTGCGTATTCTTAGTGCATGCAACATATTTCACCGTGCATGCAACGTATCTTCCATCCAATAACATATTTAGACTTGCATGTGACAAATCCACACTCGCATGTAGCAAATCTGGTATTTCCTTTACTCACATGTAGTAGATCTATCCACAAGAGATTCGCCATTCATCAATGACATCATTTGCAACGTATTTCCATTGCATGCAGCGTATTCTCAGTGCATGCAACATATTTCACCGTACATGCAGCGTATCTTCCATCCAACAACATATTTGGACTTGCATGTAGCGTATTCTTAGTGCATGCAACATATTTCACCATGCATGCAGTGTATCTTCCATCCAACAACATATTTGGACTTGCATGTGACAAACCCACTCTTGCATGTAGCAGATCTGGTATTTCCTTTACATGCATGTGTATTCCAGGTTAGATCTAGAATTGTAAAGATCATTCTGAATAGTTTTGAGCAGTTTAGGAGTGTTTTGTTTATATTCTAGTATTCCATTTATTGTAATTTTAGTCTTTACCATTTGTGTAGTAAGGAACATTGTTTTGGCAGCAAAACAATTTGCATGTAGTGAAAACAAGCTTAAAACCCCAAATATTATGAGAATAAACTAAACCGGATCCAGAATCCTTGAAACCGCATTCAGAAACCCAAAGAAACTTCAGTCAGATAGCCAAATCAGTATTTGGGATATTTCATTGGTATCATAGCTGGATATCTTGCCAGCATGTGAGTAAAACAACTCATGATTCTGGGAGTCGACGAACACTATCCAGAGGGCAGAGGACACATTGGAGATGAGTACGTCACATACTTGAGAGAGGAAAAAAGGGAAAGGAAGCAGCACAAACAAAGAGAGGATTATAATCCTTTCCACATTGATTCGGAGACCGAAGTCGAGGAAGAGATCCGTATTAGTTCAGAGACAAAAGCAGAGGCCGAAGAAGAAATGTGTGACATGTGTGAACATCTAGAAGACAGTGGAAAGGGCCAAGCCCCACGATTGGACAGTACATTGAGGACACTGAATGACCTTGCCAGGGGCTAGGATGTGATGATGCAGGCTATTGCACAGATGGCGGCCAGTACACGGGCAATTCAGAGAAACATGGGTAACATTGGTGCAAGTTGTGCAGGTGGAGTGAGTGGTTCCAGTGGAAATGCAGCAGGGGCCAACAACAGTCAGTCACCTACTCGCACTTGCACTACATCAGTGAGCAAAATTCCTAGACCACTTTTCCCTCACTTACAGGGAGGACAACAGACAAGGAATCAGGGACAAGGACAACCAACAGAGAATTTCATAGAGTATAGGAGAGAGTATATGGCTCTAGGTCCTGAGTTTCATGCATATATGAGTTTATAGGAGTTCTGTACTGTAAAGTACATAAATAGATCCGGAGACTTACCGAGAGGAGCACATTAGAATATTGATTTCATTAGGAAGGTTGGGAAACTGACAATCCCCTCCTTTGATGGATCTACTAAATGCTAAGCCAGAGCATGGGTGCAGAAGCTTGATACCTATTTCCAGCTCAACCGAATGTTTGAATCATAAGCCATTAGTTTCTCCACATTACATCTTGAGGGGGAGGCCCACGAGTGGTAGTATCACGGATTGGTGACCTCGGGTCACAATCACATTACATCTTACAGGGACCTCACAGAGAAGATTATGGATCACTTTGATAAAAAGGATCCAAAGATTCACTTTAGAGATTTGGCATAGTTGCGACAGACAGGGTTAGCC
>SNQJ01S0001831.1:140446-164010 GCA_010110895.2 Picea sitchensis
GCGATGTTGGTAACAAAGATATTCATTACAGACTTTCGAAGGTTGGCAGTGACAGTATCAGATGTTTCAGAGCAATGTTTGATCGTCTTACAGGGACTTCACAGAGAATATTATGGATCGCTTTGATAAAAAGGATCCAGAGATTCACTTTAGAGATTTGGCATAGTTGCGACAGACATGGTTCGCCGAAGCATTCATTACAGACTTTCGAAGGTTGGTAGTGACAATATCAGACGTTTCAGAGCAATGTTTGATCATGTTGTTCACCGAGGGGCTCTCAGAACTGTTGAGAGGATGGGTGATCCAGGCGAAAATCGATGGCCACTCACCTATTCCACTGGCTCAAAACATAGGTTTCCACCTTGGCAGTTTTTCTACGGTTTTTTGGGTACTTAACCTTCGGGGTCGTTTTGAGGCCCTAAACGACGTTTGTTGGGCACGACAACGTTGAGACGATAGCCGAAGGCATGGTTTGGGCCGAATGGAATATGTACTCCTTGACTAGACCTTTGCGATGAGGTATAGAACGCCCCAAACAAAGATCGTATGCAAATGTTATGCCCTTGGGAAGTTGACGTACCAACTACCCCCATCGAGGCCCACAAACCTTTTGGTGTTTCATCTTCCGGGGTTAGGGTTTTGGATTTTCTTTATGTTAAAAAGGTCTCTAGAGCCTCATTGTCAACATCAACATCTTGCGAATGAGTGTAGCCATCACATCTCTTCTCAGAGATAAGATGCCACCATTCTAGCGAGTCATTCACTCTGTAATTTTACAGTTTCTGTACATTCTCTCATTAATAAAAAATGTGCATTACTGTATCTCTGTGTTTATTGCAACATTTCTGTGTATCTCGCAATATCTCTGTATATTTCATTGTTATATATCTGCCTTCATTTCGTTCTCAAAATAATCCGGATCAATGGGTGAAAACATTCAAGCCACACACACTGTAGGATGCTATCATATGCACTAGAGACATGGAGGGTGTAGTGTCGAAGCACAAGAACTTTCCCAAACCCTTTATCCCACAGAGAGACAAAGACCAAAAACCCTTTTAGAGGGAGTGGAAAGGGAAGGATAAGCTTGATGATGAGACTCGATGGGAGTTAATGAGGAAGAAACTTTGCTTCACATGCAAAGAGCCTTGGTGCCAAGCCACAGGTGCATGGGAAAAAGCAAGTTCTATTATATAGAGGTGGTCTCAGATAATGATGAGGAGGAAACAACAGGACCTACACATGACAGTGCTTCCAACATCATAGGAGAGGAGCATCCCCATGAGACACAACCAGGGGAGAAGACACAACCACAAATGGGGGCACTGTCACGTGAGGAGGCAAAGCCACATGCGTCGATTAAGGATGGCGTCATAGAGACTCTATCAGGAGCTCCCTGATACGACACCCTCAAGATCAGGGGAGTGATTTAGGGGCAAAGAGTGACTGCCTTGGTGGATGGCGGGGTGACCCATAACTTTATTGATGCATCATTGGTGGCCAAGAGAGGATTGCAGATAGAGGAGTTCGAGGGATTCAATGTATCTGTAGTAGATGGCTACAACATGACCTGTCGAGACAAAATTCCGAATCTGGAATCAAAATTAGGCAACTACTCAGTGATCGATGTTTTTTATGTAGTTGACCTATCTGATACAGATATAGTCTTGGGAGTCCAGTGGCTGTATTCGCTAGGCAAGATCACCATGAACTATCGGACTTTGGAGATGGGATTCAAAGATCCTCAGGGAAAGAAGGTGGCGTTGAGGGGAATGTCCAATGGGAAATCGAGGACAGTTTCAACAAAGAATGACTGCCTTGGTGGATGGCGGGGTGACCCATAACTTTATTGATGCATCATTGGTGGCCAAGAGAGGATTGCAGATAGAGGAGTTCGAGGGATTCAATGTAGCAGTAGTAGATGGCTACAACATGCCCTGTCGAGGCAAAATTCCGAATCTGGAATCGAAATTAGGCAACTACTTGGTGATTAATGTTTTTTATGTAGTTGACCTATCTGATACAGATATAGTCTTGGGAGTCCAGTGGCTGTATTCGCTGGGCAAGATCACCATGAACTACCGGACTTTGGAGATGGGATTCAAAGATCCTTAGGGAAAGAAGGTGGCGTTGAGGGGAATGTCCAATGGGAAATCGAGGACAGTTTCAACAAAGAGGATGGAGAGAATATTCAGGCACACTGATGTAGCATATGCAGGCGTGTGCTTGATCACTATGCAGAGAGCATCAGATGGAAGACAGAGGTACCACACAAAGATATATGCATTGCTGGAGAAGCATGAGCAGGTTTTTGGACATATTCCTCTAGGGCGACCTCCAGATAGAGGGTTTGAGCATACTATTGAGCTGGAGGGGGCTAGACCAACAAGTTGTTCATTATTAGAGATATTAGTTGATTGGAAGGCTCACTTATTGGTGGACTACTCCAAGAATCAATTCGCTTGTGAGGTGATGGATGGACAAATACAGGATGACAGATACCGAGTCTTAAACGACGCCATCTTCTATAAAGATCAGATCTACTTGGTTCCAGAATCTGAGCTCAAAAAGAAGATTTTGAATGCGGCACATGATTCACCACTACCAAGGCGTTATCCCTAATTCTAGGGATAACTAAGGAGATAATGTCTCGAGTGTTGATTTTTCAATAGACAAGGTTTAAGCATGAAGTTCATTTCATTTTAACATTTTACTTAAACCATAACCAATTATGTTGCAACAACCAAGATCACAAGAAGAAGCACCATGCACAAGTACACAAGAAGTATCCTGGGAAACCCTTCTCAACAAGGGAAGAAAACCCAGCCAAATCCTTTGCTATATTCTTCAAGAGAAAGACCTTCACCACCAAGAAAACCTAGCACACAACAGGGTTCTTACAAACCGTAGAAGACTAGCGCCCAAGAGAGGTGCGCACTTTTCCCAAAAAGATGTACTTGCTGAAATTTGCAAACACACACAAGAGATATGATTCCTCAATGGGGAATTTACCTTTACTTATATTAGACTTGACCTGTCAACAAAAGTGTCTATTGGCACAACAAGGCCGACCTCTCTATCTCATAATATAATTAATATTAGCCAGATTAATTATCTTTTACATTAATTATCAATTACATTAAGGTGGGGTTGACCTGTACCCTTTACATTACAATTAGGGTTACAAGCAGGTCTGATTCTTGAACAATATGGCAAGGGATCTCATACACCCACTAGTGCTCAGCCACTAGGGGCACATCCATAGGGATGTCCATATCTCTATCTCACTGCGTCTCACAGGAGAACAACACTCACTAGTGCTCAGCCACTAGGATCACGTTCACCTGTGCTCGTCCACATGCACGTCCACTCAACAAATCTTCTTTCCCACTGCATTACACAGGAGAGTCATCTGGAGTTCATCATCTCAACTCTCTGCTTAGAGGAGGCTAATACATCGTCTTCATCTTTTTCTCATGACGATGCACCCAACTCTATGGGAATTCACACGTTCACCTTGTGCTCAATCACATGCATGTCCAACTCAACAGATCTCCTTTCTCACTACGTTACATAGGAGAATCAATTGGAGTTCTTCTCAACTCTCTGTAAGGAGGAGGCCATCACTACGTTCCAGTTCTGTCTCAGATAAGAACCACACACCCATATCAGGTGCTCTCTCTCAGGTCGACTCAATCGGTCTGTGTCCTGGAGAATGTCTCACGCAGCTGTAATCAACAACATCGAGGTCCTCGGGTTGCAGACATGGAATACCGAGAGACAACTTGACCAACAGTATCCACTTGCACAGACAGAGACCCACCTCGCCACCACAACTCCAGGTTCATCACGATGGTATCCACCACACCATCTGGATTCCGAAAGAGGTTCATCACGATGGTATCCGCTCCATGAGGTACAAGTCAGGTATTATGGTGAGTGTCATTTCAATATTTGAGGCATTTGAGTTTGTTGCATGTTAAATTGCTTTTGATTATGTAACGTTTACTTGGACATTATGCTCTTTGCTGTGTTTCAATCTGGTGGTTGACATTGCGCCCTAGCAAGTGGGTCACCCTTAGGGATAGGTTTGCTACTGGGAGGTCCTCTTGACGAATCATCGTGTCATTCCCAACCATACTTGTCACTTTCCACACTTCATCCCCTCATCTTCTTACCTTTTGGGATTTTCGGGTGTACTGACCCAAGAAGGGATTGTCTCTCATTTCATGGGAAGAAGGGGCTGAAGGCCCAGAGGGGAGATGGCAGGCAAAGGATAAAAGCCTAATTATGAACCTTCCAGATGCTCGCCCAAAGAGGTCTTGAGAGTAATGAAACGCTTCTCCTAAAAAATAAAGACTTGCAAAAGAAAACACATAACATAAATGTCCCACTTGATTGAGGGATTTACACAAAGTGCGTTACTAGCTAGACTATACCCCCTTGGCACTATGTGTACTTCTCCCTTCAAGTGACACTTTGGTACTGCTCCCCAAGCTAATTGATTCACCCTAGGGAGTACCCAGTGTTTGGACCTTAATTAATTAATGGCAATGAATGGGCTTGGAAAAATGATGCATTGAAAACGAAGGTGCATCACACCCTCTACAAAGGTACCCATAAATGAGACACTACAACCCCTTGTATGTCATGAACGCCATGTCCAAAAGTCTCCCCCCCATCCATGACACCTCATCCACATGACTTAGAAAGAGGTCCCCTTGGTAAACACTCCTAAACTTGAGGAACGATTCACCCAATCGGTTGCTTTGTCAACCCTCCCATACCTAAGCTTGGAAAATTGCATAGGGTCTTTGAGCACTTTTTTATTTTGTCGAGGTAGTCTAGATGTACATGCTTGGATGGCTCTTTTATTGATTTGATTTACTCATCATGATGCATTTGACTTGAGATCCTTGGAGGGTGTATTCATTTATCTTTGCAGGACCTAGTTGGTGGACAATTTTGGAAGAACAAGCCTAGCTTGGGCTTCATTGGGGCTTGAAGCCCACAGGTTGGATACCAGGGCCCACACTCCAGATGATGATGGCATGCCTTTGGAGGCCTAGAGGACACCTTGGAGGATCTTACCCAACCCCTATATGCCAAACGACTTGCTTGAAAGGGCGAAAATGTCACCTTGTGAGGGCTTGATGTCACCCTAGGGCTAGGTCGTGGCGGTGATGTATGTTTTGACGGACATTTGGCACTTCTTAGAAGAAGAGGCCCATGGATCGTGGAAGAAAGGATTTGGTTGAAGACAATTGGCCTTTGGAGGCCTAGCGCTCTCTTCCCCAACTCAACGACTTGACCAAAAGTGCCAAACGTTGCCCAAAAAAGGGGAGACATCTTGTTTTTAGGGTTTCTCTTATGTGCAAACTATGAATTAAATAATATTACTTTTGTAAAGGGGAAAGGTAAGGGCTGTTGTCTCCTTATCTTGTGTTTTACCCTAAGTTTTGTGGACAAACATGATTTCATTTTGTATAAATAGAGATCAACTCTATTTCATTTGGATCATAGCTCCCATTGTGAGAATGTTGTACTATGTTGTCATTGATGTCAAAGGGTTGATGTCAAGTATTGTTATAGTGATGTGTTTGTATTATTGATATATTAATTATTGGTTTTATGGTCATTGATGTAATTATTGTCAAAGGGTTGATGTCAAGTGGTGTCATAATGATGTGTTGATATTAAAGGGAATTGTATCATTGATGTCATGTCATGGTTGATAGGAAGAACCAAATGGATAAACTCCAAAGTGGCCCCCTTATGGTGAAAGCCCTCATGGGAAGACGCTGTTGGATAAAGTTCTCAAAGTGGTCCCCTTATGCTGAAATCCCTCATGGGAAAACACTTTGTGAAGTCCAAATGGTTAAGTGGTTGAGTAGCCCAACAATGTGGTTAGGGAACCCAAGTTTGATTGAGGAATAATGTAATGAAGATCAATGAATTTGCAGGAGAAACTATTCCAGATGGATAGTATATGTCATGCCGTTTCCTGTGATATGTGGAACGTCACATAACTCCTCACGGTTAGAGAGTTATGGCCATGTGAAGTTGGAGAACCCTCATGAGTCATCTAGAAGCCCCTAGAAGGTCAAAGAAGTCAAATTATTCTAGAAGCCCCTAGAAGAAGTTGACCAGTCAAAGTGGTTAGTCATGGATTAAGCGGTTGCAACAAGAAAACAATTACAAATAAATTAGTTGCAACTACAAGTGGAGAGTTTACTATTTTGTGGATAAAGTGGTTGTAAGTGGACAAAGTGGTTAGAAGTGGATTATCCCCAAATGAAGGAAGTTGGGTAAGTTGGTTAGAAGATAACCCCTAGAGGAAGCTACTTGGAGAAGTACAAATAAGAGAGCAAGGGTCTCTTATTTGTATGATATTTGAGAATATTGAATATCCATTTGTGAAAGGTTATTTGGACATGTATTATTGATAGAGCAAATTCGCGGCAGAAAAATCGCGGTAGAAGAATCGCGGCCGCAAAACCACGACAACAAAACTGCGACAACAGATTTGATAGCTGCAAAAAGTCGACAGTTCGGTAACCACATAAGATTTGCATATTGGAATTGTTCCAATTGTCGCATGGTATGGTATAGGTCTTGATGATTTCTACAGGATTAAAGGTATGGTTTTGGCACATGGTCTTGTGTAAGGGTTTATGGTATTTGGTTTATGGAGAGTATGGTGTATTGTTAGAGGTATCTTGTTGGTTAACTTGGTGATATTGTGCATATGGTTGAGAGTTGACTTGATGATTGATCTTTGTGAGTAGATCGGATTTGGATGATGAGATTGATGAGACAGGTTGAGGTGACAGGTTGTTGTGACAGGTTGTGTTGTTCATAGTTGATGCACTTGTCTTGGTATAGACTGTTGGTACTATTTGATAGATTGCTTTCTGTTTACAAGCTTGATCTTTTACTTGAGGATTGGATTCCTCTCATTTGGTGCTGAGATCTGTAGGCTGGGTCTTGCATTGAGAGTTGGTGCTCTCTTTGAGTTGGTGTTCATTTCAGTTGGTGCTGATAAATCCCAAGGATTGTAGTCCTTAATACAAAAGAAACTTATACATATATCTGATGTTCTTTGTGTTCTTTATTGTGATGGTGCATAGTTCTTTATTGTTAATATATGTCATTGAGATAGGTTTACATGGAAGCAACTAAGTGTGAATAGAAGTAATGAGTAATGATGTTGTGAATGGTGATGGCTAACTAAAGTTTTGTAAGAAGTTGTAAAAAGAGCCTCACATTGATTCACCGCTCCCTTCGTCTCAGTGTGGTCGGTGTGTCCAACAATTGGTATCAGAGAAAGCCTTCACTATAAGCCTTACAAGCTTGAAGGAGATCCATGGACACACAAATTGAAGAAGATTGTGTAGAATCAACTAACAATTATCTTATAGATAAAGAGGAAGATTTGTTGAAGCTCAAAAATAAAATTTTAGATTTCTTTGAAGCAGAAGATGTTTTTGATCCTGATTTTCATCTTGATGAATACATTAGGGAAGCCCTAGAAAAGTACCAAAGGTATACCGTGGCACTAAAGAAAATACTCATGAAACAAGAAGAAGAGATCAAGGGACTAAAGACTGAAGTAAATGAAAAAGAAGAATCATGCCATAAGTTGGAAGTAGAAGTTGTTGATCTCAGAAGGAAAGAAGAGAAGTAAAAAAGGTTCATGAACAACTCAAAAATCTTGGATTGTCAAAGATCACCTAGTGATAAATCTAGTCTTGGATACAACAAGTAACATAGTATGAATCTACACTTCTAAGAAGCATGATGCATGTCCTTCAATGTTAAAAGGTGAAAGCAAATCTGCAAGTCAAACACTTACACAAGGCAAGGAAACTTTCAGAAGAACAAAGCAAGGAAGACACCAAGAAGCCACCTTTACACCTCAAAACAAGTTCAGAAAAGAGACACCTTCAAGGTGGACACACAAGCAAAGGTACAAAAATGTTTTCAATGGTGACTGCTTCTCATGTAATGAATATGGTCACAAAGCTTTGGATTGCAGACATTATGCAAGGAAAGATGTTGGAAGGTTTCATAACACCCTAAGATGTTGGAGATGTAATCAAGTGGGACACATTGCTCCTCATTGTCACACCATGAGATGTTACAGCTGTAGTGGGTTTGGTCACAAAGCTCAGGATTGCTGGAATTCAATGAGACAATCAATGAGGAGTGCTTCATATAATATGGCAAGAAGAGCACATGAAACTAGGAAGGAAGACAATGTTGAAAAGATGGAAGCTCAAAACTCAAGTTCTGAGAAGCTAGGATACTTTCAGAAGTGGATGAAGAAGACTGAACAACCAGAACAGAATGGTAGCCATGAGGCAAGCTCAAGCTTGACATTTTCTGAAGCATACGCGGGCTCCTGTGGGAGAAGTCGCGTACATACGCGACGTGACCTATAGAAAGGTCGCGTACATATGCGAGTTGTTTGTTGAACATGCTGCGTACCTGTGGAAAAAACCTCAAAAAAAGGAGTGTACAAATGAGTTGCAACATGGTTTGATGGTATAGCTCTGTTTTGTAGGGTTTGACATGGTTTGGTTCAGGTTTTCATGATTATATGCTTGTTTGATGTATGGTGATAATATGTGCTTGAGTGTTGGAGCATATGCTTGATGCCTATCTTGGATGCATGGTACTAACCTTAAAGTGTGGATTGAGGCATTTTCTGTTAAGAAACAATGCTGGTTATGTTATGTATTTTCTTAGTGAAGTTATGGCATGTTGCTTATGGGACATATCATGTTGATGTGATGATAGCTAGAGGTATATCATTGATCTATTGAGGCACACTTTTGGTACTTGTTTAGAGGTACTATTGGCTGCTTAGTACTTGCTGTAGTGAATGATTTTTGAGGCAGATTTGTTATAGTACATGGCTGGTACATATGTGAGCTCCATTGATATATCTTAGGATGTATTGTTAGAGGCATATTTGTTGGTTGTTTTGGTGCATACATTTGGCATGTGGTTGAGCTACATATTGGGACATGTAGTTGATGAGTTGATGAGGTGGTTATGTTGCACATCATTGATGAGTCATAGCTTGATCTATAGTTGATGCATGATTGGTACATACCTGGTACATTGGTTGAGGCACTTGCTAGCAGTATGATTGGCACATGGTTTATGGTTGATATAACATACATGTATGGGAACGCATCTTGATTGTGGTTCATCTTGTTGAAGTTTGGTGAATGGTTGATGCACTTGCTTTGGTACATGATGTATGGGATATGCTTGGTTGATATATTGATGGTTGAGATACATGGTTGTGGCACTTGGTTCATGGTAGAGACATATCATGAGTGATATGACACTTGTTTGAGGCACATGGTTGGCATGTTGGTATATGCATATGGTTGGTACATAGTTGGCACATGTTCTTGGCATATGGCCGATACACTCCATTGATGATATCTTATGGTATATTGTATGGTATTGATGTACATGGGTGTTGTGCATGGTTGACAGACAATATGCCACATGATATACATGGTTGATGTTTTGTTCATGATTCTCTATTCATTGTTGACATATCTTTTGCTTCATGATGTATGGTATGGCACGAGTTTGATGCATGGACAGGTCTAAGGATCATCATAAGAAGAGCAAATCATTCTTGAGTAGTTGACGTATGTTCCGGTTGAGCAGTAGCATTTGCAGCAGAAGCAGATTGCAGTGGTAGTCATCTTGCAGAGAAGATAGGGGGAGACAGAGCCACATGGGGAGTTATTCTTCTTCCCATGATTGCTTGTAGCAACATGATTCCAGGAGGAGAGATGATTGGCAACCATGCCGTCAACATTGCATCAGAGTGATATCCCTTGTCCAAAGGGGAGAGATTATTTAGAGGAAACTCAAAGGCATCTTGACAGGGGGAGCAACCCCAAGGAGAGTTCAGGCAGGGGGAGCAACCCCAAGGAGAGAACTACCCTTTGCCATTGATGTCAAAGGGGGAGAGATAGTCACATTGATGTGGAAAGATAAACAGTGATGAGGAGCAATGATCACAGAGGAAGCATGAGCATTGCCATGTCCAAGTGTTGCCATCAATGATTGGTGTTGACATCAATGTTGGTGTTGCCATCAATGCCAAAGGGGGAGATTGTTGTACTATATTGTCATTGATTTCAAAGGGTTGATGTCAAGTATTGTCATAGTGATGTGTTTGTATCATCGATATATTGATGTAATACCATCGATATATTGTCATAGTATGTGTTTGGTTATATGGTCATTGATGTAATTATTTTCAAAGGGTTGATGCCAAGTGGTGTCATAATGATGTGTTGATATTAAAGGGAGTTGTATCATTGATGTCATGTCATGGTTGATAGGAAGAACCAAATGGATAAACTCCAAATTTGTCCCCTTATGGTTAAAGCTCTCACAGGAAGACACTCTTGGATAAAGTTCTCAAAGTGGTCCTTTTTTGGCGAAATCCCTCACGGGAAGACGGTTTGTGAAGTCCAAATGGTTAAGTGGTTGAGTAGCCCAACAGTGTGGTTAGGGAACCCGAGTTTGATTGAGGAATAATGTAATGAAGATTAGTGAATTTGCAGGAGAAACTATTCCAAATGGATAGTATACGTCATGCCGTTTCCGGTGATATGTGGAACGTCACATAACTCCTCACGGTTAGAGAATTATGCCCATGTGAAGTTGGAGAACCCTCATCAGTTATTTAAAAGCTCCCAAAAGGTCAAAGAAGTCAAATTATTCTAGAAGCCCCTAGAAGAAGTTGACCAGTCAAAGTGGTCAGTCACGGGTTAAGTGGTTGCAACAAGAAAACAATTAAAAATGAATTAGTTGCAACTAGAAGTGGAGAGTTTACTATCTGTGGATAAAGTGGTTGTAAGTGGACAAAGTGGTTAGAAGTGGGTTAACCCCAAAGGAGAAGTATAAATAAGAGAGAAAGGGTCTCTTATGTGTATGATCTTTGAGCATATTGAATATCCATTTGTGAAAGGTTATTTGGGCAGGTATTATTGATAGAGCGAATTCCTGGCAGAAAAATCGCGGCAACAAAACTGCAATAGCAGAACCGCGGCAGCAGAACCACGACAGCAGAATCGTGGCAGCAAAACCGCGACAACCGATTTGGCAGCTGCAGAAAGTTGGCAGTTCGGTAACCACATCATATTTACATATTGGAATTGTTATAATTGTTGCATGGTATGATATAGGTCTTGATGATTGCTACAAGACTAAAGGTATGGTTTTGGTACATGGTCTTGTGTAAGGGTTTATAGTATCTGGTTTATGGGGAGTATGGTGTATTGCTAGAGGTATCTTGTTGGTTAACTTGGTGATATTGGGCATATGGTTGAGAGTTGACTTGATGATTGATCTTTGTGAGTAGATCAGATTTGGATGATGAGATTGATGAGACAGGTTGAGGTGACAGGTTGTTGTGACAGGTTGTGTTGTGCATAGTTGATGCACTTGTCTTGGTACAGACTGTTGGTACAGTTTGACAGATTGCTTTCTATCTACACGCTGGGTCTTGTACTTGATGATTGATCTTTGTGAGTAGATCGGATTTGGATGATGAGATTGGTGAGACATGTTGAGGTGACAGGTTGTTGTGATAGGCTGTGTTGTGCATAGTTGATGCACTTGTCTTGGTACAGACTGTTGGTATAGTTTGACAGATTGCTTTCTATTTACAAGCTGGGTCTTGTACTTGAGGATTGGATTCCTCTTCTCAGTTGGTGCTGAGATCTGCAGGCTGGGTCTTGCATTGAGAGTTGGTGCTGATAAACCCCAAGGATTGTAGTCCGTAATATAAAAGAAACTTACACATATATCTAGTGGTCTTTATTGTGATGGTGCATAGTTCTATATTGTTAATATATGTCATTGAGATAGGCTTACATGCAAGCAACTAAGTGTGAATGGACGTAATGAGTAATGATGTTGTGAATGGTGATGGCTAACTAACGTTTTGTAAGAAGTTGTAAAACGAGCCTCACACTGATTCACCCCCCTCCTCTCAGTGTGGTCGATGTGTCCAACAGAGAAGACATATTGGCTGAAATTTGCGCCCTCTTGGACATTTTTGGTATCTCTCTCTTGTGCAAATGCTCCTTGGTGATATTTTTTGGTGAATGCTTGAGCCAAAGTGGTGCGCCCCTCTTGAAGGCTTATGTTCTTGCTCTTGGATGGTAATTTGCTTGGTGAACTAGGGTTTGATCTCTCTCTCTCTCTCTCTTGGAATTGGTAAGCAAAATCTGCATTTGCTAGTCCTTTCTTGCTTATTCTTGGTCATTGTTGGTTGAAACCCTAGGAGGAGTATGTTGTATACAACCTCCATTAAGCTTCATCTTATTTGCTAAAGTTTATAAGTCATTTTTGGCAAGGGTTGCTAGGAGAAGTACGAGTGTGTACACTCTCCTAGGTTTACTGTAGTTTATTTGGCATATCCTAGGGAGTAAGAGGATTTACACCCCTAGGGATTTTGTTGGTTATACTCACACTTCTAAGACTCCATTCACCCGTATTTTAGAGGCACTAATTGGAAGTTTGCATTGGAGAAGTAAATTGTTTGCCTTGGTAAACGTGATTTAGTGAGATATCTATCTTGTTCAAGTTGGAAACTTTTCTGCATGTTAAGAGCTTGTCAAGGCCACTAGGGCGTCTTGATTGGCTTGGTCTTCTTGGAGCTATAGCTCATTTAAAGCTACAACCATTAGGGCTGCAACAAATCTTTTTTTTACTTATAACTCATTTTTCAATCGTCAGAATTTGCTAATAATTTGCGAGCATAGTCTACTAGTCCTAGTGCATATTTTGGGTGGATTTTTGGCAAGTTTTGGTGGATGATTTTTTTGCTAGAACAACTTGTTTGCTACAGCCATAAAGTTGAATAATATCTCTGCAGTACTTGTTTCTTACAGCCTTGTTTCATTGCTAAAGTCTTGTGCTTTTATACTAGAGTTATACTACTGTTTAGATAGCTTATCTCTTGCACCATTTGTTGTACTTTTAACATTTGTTTAATAGCTCTAACGACTATTTACTTGCTCAGATATATATTTGTTGACTGCTACAAATAGGGACAACAAACTTAACTTGCTTTTCCATCAGCAGGTACCTAAGGACTTGGCAACCTTAAACCACTCTCGAGACTCATTCTCAAGCCTTCTTCCATCTAGCAACTTGACCTATAGGGGAATTCATTTCATCTCACTTTCCGTCTCATTTCCCTCTATGGTCACTTGGGATTCCCCTCTTGAGTTGATCACTTCACCTCTAAAGTGACGGGAATACCTATCTAAGGTGACAACGGGTAGGTTTTCCCATAGTTGTTGCCATCTTGTGGTTTGGTTTGGGCTCTGCCCAACCTATAACTTGTGCGATAACATAGGGAATCAAGGATATTTAAAAACCTACTGGCAAATCAGGGAGAGATTCTTGTGGAAGGGTCTTAAAGATGGTGTGTTGAGGCACGCCAAAGAGTGTGTGACTTATTAGCAAAACAAGTTGAAGCAAACACATCTTGCAGGGTTACTTCGGTCGTTACTCGTCCCGGAGCAGAAATGGGAGAGCATTTCGATGGATTTCATCACGAGCCTACCCAGGGTGCAGGGTAGAGACTGTATTTATGTAGTGGTCGACATATTGATGAAGTTCGCAAATTGTTTTTGCGATACCTTCATAGTACAAGGCAACACAAGTCGCAGAGTTGTTCTTCAAGGAGGTTTTCAGACTCCATGGATTGCCGAGGTACATAGTCAGTGACAGGGACAGCAGATTTATCAGTGCTTTCTGGCAGGATCTGTTCAGGTTAGTAGGTATAGAGTTGACATCGAGCACTAATTATCATCCATAGATAGATGGGAAGACCGAGATTGTAAACAAGTGGGTGGAAGGATATTTGACAAACTTTGTGCGGGGGAACAATGAGCATGGACTAAGTGTTTACACATGGGGGAACAACGAGCATGGACTAAGTGGTTACACATGGGGGAACATTGTTATAACACTACCTATCACATGTCTGTTGGGATGACGTTCTTCAGAGCATTGTATGGATACAATGCTCCATCGTTTGTAGATGTGGTATTTGGGGACAACAGGGCTCCCAAAGCCAAAGACTGAATACATGAGAGTTAGGAGGTTGTCAAGATTCTTAAAGAGAATTTACAGGCGACCCAAAATCAACAAAAGATATACGCAAATAAGCGTTGGGTCGAGCATAGCTTCGAGGAGGGAGACTTGGTATTTTTGAGGCTACAACCTTACAGACAATCTTCCTTGAAAAAGAGTGGGGCAAAGAAACTAAAGCTGAGATTCTATGGCCCTTACAGGATTATCAAGTGCGTGGGGGAGGTGGCTTACGAGCTTGAGTTGCTAGAGGGAAGTAAAATCCATAATGTGTTTCATGTGTCATGTCTTAAAAAACTTTAGGAGAATAGATTACTACTTCCATGGAGTTATCCCCATTAGATGAGGAAGGTTAGTTGGCGTTGGACCCCAAGGAGGTTTTGGAGATCAAGGAGCAAAAGTTGAGGAGTCGGATTATCAGGGAGTGTCTGATTAGGTGGAGAGGTTTGCCAGTTGAGGACACTACATGAGAGGGAGAGCAGATTCTACAACACCCTAGCTTGCAGTTGCTCGAGGACAAGCAATCTTGTGAAGGGAGGAATGTAATGTCCCTTTCCCAGTGATGACTCTTGGAGGAGCAACTCAGTAGCCTATACTTATTGTCGTAGGCTATACTCGGGAGAAAAATGGAATAAACGAATTATTAAGTGTCATATACTAGAAAAGCTTAAGTTGAAAGTGACATTAGGTAATAAAGTGGAAAAAAGGTGATTAAGCGACTTAAAAGAATAATTAAAGTCAAAACTTAGGAAAAGTCACTTTAATTAAATAAAGTGAACGAGGAATTAGAATGGGAATTTAGTATAAAGGGGAGGATAACCATAATTCCTCTCATTACCAAATGTTGAGATTGAGAATTGGATTGTAGAGAGAAGTCGGATGATTTTGTGGACTTTTGTTGATTTTCAGGGAGAAACCACACAATGATTGATTTTGGTGTTGGAAGACACCCTCGTTAGTAGGGAGGATCATCTAGATTCTCCATGTTCTTCAGGATTGCAACAGATACAACATTGGATCCATTCAGAGGGAATCCGCTTCATTATGCGGGAGTAGCCAGGGAGCGTTGAGGGAGCGTTCTGGGAGCGTTGAGGAAGCATTCTGGGAGCGCCCAGGGAGCGTTCAGGGAGTGTTCAGGGTGTGACGTTACTGGAGCGCTCCCAAATTTGGCAGGGAGCATTTTTTTTTTTCCAAGAGAGCATGCTCTCAAAAAACGCTCCCAGAAGGGAGCATTTAGGAAGTGCCCTTGGGAGCATGCTTCAGTAGTGGGGGGGGGGGTGCTCCCCCGCAGTGTAGACTGCGACACATTGTTCCATTGGGAAAATTCACACTTGGGGTGTTTAGTTGTGGGTAAGTTTTAGTTGTAGGTGGGGGAGTTCCATATAATCATATTATATACTTTTTTGGAAGACATTCTTTCGAATTCAGAATTTTGGGATTCTCAGCATCCCACAGGGGGATACTTTCCCTAGTTGGAGTCACTATTAAGATTGAGTTTACCCTTGGTCAATGTAAGTGTTAACTTCATAGTTGTTCACGAGCATAGTTTAAGATTAAATTGGCCTTATCCTTAGTCCATCTTGATTGTTCGACAATGATGGTTTGTGGACACTTACTGTGGTTTCTTATGGCCATGATCTTTTTCCAAAGATGTAGATGTCAGTTTTAAGAGTTTTCATATGTTACAAGGATGAGTTTTAGAAATCAGATGGACATTGAAGTTTCATCGTTATGCATAACAAGTGGATTAGATTTTGCTTGAGTTCTTTAATAATTTTCAATCATTCTTCAACTAGTGAGTGAGTGAGTGCATTCAGAGTGAGAGGTTGGTGTCGCTTCTATGGAAAAGCCTTGGTATATCTTGTTTCTAGGTGGTGGTTAGGCAACTGAGAAGGACCTTGCTCCCTCAGTTTCTTAGGATCCCATGGTTAGATGGAAATTGCTTGTACAAAGCGAGTTTCTTGGACTCTCTTCTATTAAAGGATAAGTGTTCTATCTTTGCTTGTAAATTTGTAGTTGAATGTATTTCTGGTTATGAAATTACATGTATTATGCATGATATTTGTGTGATTGTACTAAATTATGAAATGTAAATTCGTTGCCATGAAATTTGTTATGCCATGCTTGTATATTCGGTTGCATTTTAATATTTTGCACCCATGCATGTATTTAAATCATTTTCGGCCTTTATGGAAGGTCATTGTTGTGTTGTTATTGTGAAATGGTCTCTTGAGGGACACAATTTTAATGGCCTGAACATGACTTGTCATTCCATCATTGGGAGTGTGTGGAAGGGGATGCCACACTGTGTTTGGAGAAATAGGAGAGCTTTATGGACATTGTGAATGATAGTCTCTTCCAAGCAAATAATGTCGTTAGTGCTTCATTTGTTGAACCAACACATACGTTTATTGATCATACATTGGATGGTTCAAAATTGCTCCTAAAAACGTTTTGCAGTGGCCTGCAATAGGTCTTTGATGCTACATCAATACCACGCCGAGGGCACGGCTAGATACATCTACTTTGATTTCAAAGGCTTGTTGATTGTTACGTAAATTTTGGTTGATCTCTTCAAATGCTTCTTGTTATGCCGTGCCACAACTAAAATTGATTTGGTTGCCATTTAGTTTACTAAGAGGCTACGTAACTTGAGAAATTTGTGCATTAAATTTCCTAAAATAATTGGCCATTCCCATAAAGCTTTACAGGTCATGAATGTTCTTTGATGATGGCCAATAGGCAATGGATGAAATCTTTGTCGGATCAATGTTGAGTCCATCTTGGTTCACATGGAATTCAAGATAGCACAAGTTTCGTCTATCCGAGTGTACACTTTTGCATGTTCATGAGTAGCTTCTCTTTGTTTAATGCGAAGAATACTTGTTCCATGTGGTTCTTCTAGGCTTTATTGAAAACTAGTATATTATCAAGGTACACAATCACAAATGAGTCAAGATATTATTCCTGCACTTGTTCACCATCCTCATGAACGTTGCAGGGGCAGCAGTAAGACCAAAATGCATCACCAACCATTCAAATGATCCTTGTTGCATCTTAAAGGTCGTCTTCCACATATATTTAGCTCCTCGACCTTGACTTATAAGGTCATCAATGCACAAAAGTAGATATTGGTTCTTGATGGCGACTTGAATAGATGATAGTCCACACATTCTTGATGTTCCATCCTTCTTTGAAACTACTTTGAAACCACATCAATGGTTGATCCACAAAGTGACAAGTTGGGTTGAATGTGGCCCTTGTTGTTAAAAATAGAGAAATAAAGCAGAGCAGAACTGTCTTTTAATTTTTTCAGTTAGCTAGAAAACAATAGAACAGTTAACCAATGCTGTACTGAACTGTTGAACAATATAAATCAAGTCAGGGAAGAGACAACTAAAAACTTTGAGTCTTTAAACAAAAATCTGAGTGTGTACAACANGCTATGTTTCCTTCCAGCGTTTTAGGCTGACTGAAGGGGTGTGGGCCCATAACCTGTTAGAATATAAAGGATTGTGTGCTCGTTTTACCACGACGATACCCTCGTCTCCCAACCACAGGCCGAAGCCTCCCTCCGAGCACCTTTACCTTGAACTGAGAATTCCTCCGGAAGCAAACCCTAGGCTAGATAGCCAAACAAGGAGCAGCGCATCTCTCCCCAAGGATAGCGCATCACAAAAAGCTGATCAGATAGTCCAAACCCTAGCCAAGAGATATCCAAGCCAAAATACTGAAACTTGTTGCTGCTGCAGCTGCACCTGCAACCCTCCTCCAAACCTACGCACTAGCTACACCTGCAGTGCGCACCAACTAGGAAAATTGCAGTCCTGAGATGTGACAAATGAGAAACTGACGCCCTGTATTTATAGTAATCCTGCCAGTTTACTGGGGCCGACTTCTCCTTCTGGGTAGGTGTCTGTTCAGTATATTATTATTAATTCCGGCCGACTTCTTCTCTTGGAGACTAATAGCCTAATATAAATTATATTCTTGAGCCGACAAGGCTTCTAGGGTTATTAGCCAATTCATTAGGGTTTCTCTTGCTTCCCGGAGTCTTTTATTCTCATCAGGTTCACATGTAGAGGTAAATACCTCCCGCAGATACCATAATATTAACAGTTCTGACTTTTCTTTCTTTCTTGGAATCTTCATGTTTCTCTTCAATGTTGGAGTCCATGGAATCTTCTATAGATTACATGCCCTTTTTTCCTGAAGCCTCCAACATTTTCCTTCCGCCATAGGAACATAAATGTAGATGGACAACCAAGGATATTCAAGGCTTCTTTTAGAAGAAGACTTCTTCTAGATTCAAACTAAACACGTGTTACTTATCATGGTTGCTACTTCCAATGAAGAACATGGATAGATACTTCATAGTCTTTACGGATTCTTCTTCAATGGATCATATCGTTGGGGATTAGCTCCCTCCTAATCCCAACTTCATGCATGAATGAGCAATATGCATGCTCTTCTTTTGGAATTCTGTGATCAACTCCCTCCATCTGAGAGAGTCCATGCTTTTGTCTGTTGCATCTCTCTTTGCTTTCTACAAAGTGTCACAAGCTTGTTCTAGTTTCCTTTTGATTTCTAACTTCTTCTTTCGAGTCTGACTCCTCTGAGTCTCCTTAAGTTTGTTTCTATCTGTTTTGATTGTTGCCCATCTGGCAATTGGGTCATCCTTATAAATTTCTTCTATGACAACGTCCGCAAGAATTGTTCATCACAAGGGTACATGCCCGGAACAAGAATAACAAGAGCAAACAAGAAATATCTATCTAGAGGAGATGTTAGTTTATCTTGTGAACAAGTACAATAAGCATCTATATCAATAGTATTCATATGCAGTCAAGTATTCATTGCACCTAGCAATAATAGAATCTTTCAAAAACTGCTTTCACAATTTGTTGTCCTAAAACAGGAGCAAAGGACAATTTTGGAGACTAAACTTAGAGCCCAACATCAAGTCAAAGACATACCTGTTGGGTAACCCTCATAGGTCCTCAAAAATCCACAAGAGGGAGGTCCTCAAAAATCCACAAGAGGGAGTGTTATTTTTGTAGCTCAGAAGGTGTCTCGGCTTAGCTTGTGTCCAACGCTAGCTGATGGACATAATTAAAATACTCAAATCAGCGTTTTTATTTTATCCTAAGTTTTAACTTAGGAAAAGTATAAAAGTCATTTAAATGACTTTTATTGACATTTCACTCAAATTTCTGAAAAGAAACTTTTTGAAAATTAATAATTCCCTAAAGTGAATTTATGGAGGCTTATAGAAGACTCAAGAAGAGGTGAGTTAGAGTGATAAAAGGAGGCTGAGGTTGAAGGACATAACACATTGTGTGTTGAGCTGATGAATGAGGGTGTTGGTTGAGGATGAGGAAGTCAATTCTACAGAGTGAGGAAGGGCGACTTAGCATCAGAAGAAGTGAGTTGAGTAAAGGTTGTTCCAGCAGAGACAGAGGCCGAAAAAGTGGGGCCAAAAAAGCGGGCCGAATTTGTTGGGCTGTAAGAAATTTCTAAATTTTTTGTTGCTATAAATTAATTCCTCTGAAGCCAATAAAGCCCCTCCTTTGTTGGTTTTTCCCACACTAGGGTTTCCAGGGTATTTCTGGTGTTCCCTTATTTTTATGTGCTTGGTTTCCATTTACTTCTGTTTTGCAATTTAGTCAAATAACTCAACTGTAAATTACTTGCATAATTTTCAGAGGTTATGTCAACGAGATTAATTTTATGGGTTAAAGAAATTATTGGCATTCAGTTTCTGTTGCTGAGTTATAAGAAATTAACAACTATAACCTGTTGAAATAGAAGTATGGCTCTGCTGAAGAAAGAAGGCAACAACTACTATTGTACCATTGTACGACGTTGTTGTTGTATGAATTCCCTCTTGTTGTTTGCTACAACAGATCTGCACTTTCTCCTCTCAGATGCACTCTCCTTCTCTTGGTCTTTGCCTCTCTCAAGTGTATTTTCCTCACACTCAAAGGTTACATTTATAGGTTTTCCAACCACCTAATACATAATCCAAATAGGATACAAACTCTAGAATTCAAATGCAACACTACTACAGTAGTGGAAGAAGCCAGTTCCACTATGTCTTCTTGACTTCTACACTACACGACAAAAGCCATCAAATATAATTTTGTGCTAAAAGACAAAAGCCATCAACTACGAAATGTCTCGAAACATTTCTTGCATGTTCATACTAAATCTTGTGCAAGAAATTCCTATTCGAGCTATATTTCTCAACACTCCAAACATGCCTCCCTCCTATAATTCGACCTTAATGGACAATGAACCCCAAATTTAAGACTTAAAAATAATTTAGTTTGCTTTATTTCTTAAAGTCTCCCATGGGAAAGTTGTGTTAAAAATAGAGAAATAAAGCAGAGCAGAACTGTCTTTTAATTTTTCAGTTAGCTAGAAAACAATAGAACAGTTAACCATTGCTATACTGAACTGTTGAACAATATAAATCAGATCAGGGAAGAGACAACTAAAAACTTTGAGTCTTTAAACAAAAATTTCAGTGTGTACAACACTCAGATCTAACCTAGCAGTGACTAGGTTCAACTAAACTCAAAGAACAAGATCATAGATTAAACAAACATTCTTAAAATCCAGATCTAATCTATAAGATTGAAATAGATCTATACTGAATAAAAGCTAAGAACAAAAATCAGATCTGATAATGATAAATTGAATAGGTAGGTTACCTTGTAGTCTTACCTCCAAAGAAGACTATACCACACACAAGAGATGTAAAACCACTTGTAGTTATGCTCAGAGAAATCCAGGGTCATTGATCTACCATATAGGTTAGATCCCTTGCTAAAAGATGAAAGGACTTTCTTGCCACCAGTAGGAGAAAACACCACACAGAATAATCTGTGATCAAACCCTTGTCCCCACATAACTTTCCAGCAAATAAAACACATGTGCCAAAGGGGTACGGCTGACATGAATACACAGTCATGGGGCACGGTTGGTTTAGATAAAAGCCAGATCCGTGAAGGAGAAGTCACGTCCAAGCAAAAGGGACAGGTCTGGGCTAAAAGGGTCAATGCTCAAACTAGGAGAGTCAAACCATCACAACAGGTAGCCACAAGGGGTCGATTTACCACAGCAAAGGGCATCAAGGCCGAGCCACCACACCTAGAGCCTCAAGGGGCCGATCTACCACAGCAAAGGGGCCATAAGGAGCCAATCTATCACAGCAAGGGGCCATAAGGGGCCGGTCTGCTACAGCAGATAGCATCACCACAAATAGAGCCTCAAGGGGCCGATCTGCTATAACCCTTGGAGCATCCTCAAAACAGAAGTGGACGGCAATAAATCTGGGGGCCAAAACCTAGGTTGAATCACCACAGGAACCTCAGCCAATGTTTGCAGAGGAGGGCCGCAGCAAGCTGTCACAAGGGGGGCCGCAGCAACAGTCATAAAGGGAAGCCGCACCACACATAGAAAAAACTCAGATCAATCTGCTAGATAAGTGAGTGTATATGAAAGAGGAGGGGTAGATCTCTTTTTATAGATTAGGCTAAGGGTTAGGCTAGGGGTATGATAATAATAAAATGATAATTAAAAATTAACATATTCAATTAATATAAATATTAATTAAACATGTTATAAATTAAACATTTAATTAATAACCCCTAAAGCCAAATAAACAAAACCCAAAATAAACACAAGCAAAGGTGAAGGGGTTTTAGGTGGGGTAGCTTGGTGGCAATACTTGTCCATTCATTCTCAAGACCTTATAATTTTATCATCATTGCATATGGGATACATTCCTCATGTGGGCATGTCCACCTTCAGGGAGGGTCATACACCAACAAGATACCTGATCAAGGATCAGGTTGCCCAAGAACATTTCTGGGGTCTTATCCACCAAGGTACAAGACCAAGGATCAACCCATGCCCCAGGCATGGGTACCCTGGAACATGTCCAAGGGCCCTAGACATATCTAGGGGCTTTAACTGCTTGGTCCCAAACCAAGAACCCGAGTCATATACTGGGGGCCCTCTCAGGGGTCTTTACTGCGTGGTCCTAGACCAAGAACCCCAGTCATATACTAGGGGCCCTCTCAGGGGTCTTTACTGCTTGGTCCCAGACCAAGAACCCCAGTCATATACTGGGGGCCCTAACAAGGGTCTTTTGTGCTTGGTCCCAGACCAAGAAACCCCAGGGGTGCACTGGGGGGCCCTAGATCTCGGCTAGGGTCTTTGCCATCCTCCCGGAAAATGGCTCTTGCAGCTGCTTTAAATTTAACAAGTTGGTAAGGCATTTTGATCAAAGGGTGGAGACCCAAGTTCCAATCTCCACCCATATCTTTTTAAACTAAAAAAAAGGGAGGAAAATTTGTAAAGGTAACTTTAAAAATGAAAGAAGGAAAAGTAAATTAATTTAAGGGGGCCATATAGCTCTAGTTTAGAGGTCAATTTATATATTTGTGCACTACCTTTTTAAATGGGGGCATATACCTCTATTTTAAAGGTCAGTTTATATATTTGTGCATTACCTTTTTAAAATGGGAGCCATACACATTCTTTCTTTCTCTACACTCTCTTCTTCGTTGAGGCCCTTACACACACAATGCTTGGATATTTGGTGGCAATAGTTGACCTTTGTTTAGAACATACTTATTAGGTTTCTTCCACTATGGTTGATTCTAATGAGGAAGAATTGCTCCTTTCAAAAAACTGTGAGGATACAAAATTGCTCCGAAAACATTCAGAAGAGAAAGTCACCTCACTACATCAAGCTTCACGAGACAGTTGCTTCATTGCAAGACTCTAATACCCAACTACATGAGGAGGTTATTTCATTGCAAGGCATTAAAATCAAGCTTGATGAGGAAGTTACTTCATTGCGAAACACTAATACCCAATTTTGTGAGGATGTTGTCTCACTTCAAAATGATAATATCACTTTTTAATGAGTATCAACTTTCAAGGCTTGAAGATGATTATGACCTACTTCTACGGTTGATTGAGAAGGACACATCCATCTAGAATCTACAACACCTCAATCAAAACCGTGAAAATGACAAGAAAATTCAATGATTGCATTAAAAAAATGTGTTTCTTTTGCTTTTAAGAAGTATGATGAATGATTGAAAGTTAGATACTTCAACTTAATAAGATGGAAGAAACTGTTAAATTTACATGCAGCAGCGAGAGCCATTCTCCTTGAGGAGGGCTAAGACCCTAGACAAGGTCTAGGGCCCCCAGTGCACTCCTGGGGTATGTGGTCTGGGACCCATTTGAAAGTCTTGGTCTGGGACCAAGCATTTGAAGACCCTAGATATCTCTAGGGCCCCTGGTTTGTAACCAGGGTAACCATGCCTGGGGCATGAGAGTCTTGGTCTGGGACCAAGCATTTGAAGACCCTAGATATCTCTAGGGCC
>SNQJ01S0001831.1:172490-187530 GCA_010110895.2 Picea sitchensis
TTAGGGTTTCAGCATGATTTAGGGTTTTGGAAAGCTATAAAGGAAGGGTCAGCGACCTAATTCATCATTATGCAGATTATGACTTGTCATTGAGGAGAAGAGGCGCATCTCAGGAGAGATAGTTCAGTGTATTCCAGAAGGAAGTCACCAGTTGGCTGATTTCGGTGTTGAAAGACACACCCTAGTCACCGAGAAGATCATCCAAGTCTTCCATCATTCTTCATTGATTCCACAGTACTCCCATATTCCGGGTATTATCTTTTAGTTGCTTATTTGTATTCCGGCTAAGATCCTTTTGTCTTTTGATCTAGCCGAGTGTTGTTATTTTATTCAGCCGCAGTTGCTTATTTATAATCTGACTAAGATCCTTTGTATGTTGATCTAGTCGAGTATTGTCAGTTATTCAGCCGCATTCGACCATTTTGTAATCCATAGAGATATCATAATACAAACTTGCAGTCCTTTGTCGCGTTTATTATTTGTATGATCATTTATATGTTGTAAACCTTTGATCCTACACATACATTAGCAGCGTTTCCCAGACTAGCCAAGTCATGAACATTACAGTTTTGAGTGGGCTTCTTACTAGTTGTTGAGGAGAAAATTTGTGAGAGCTTGGAAAGGAGATTCCACCTCCATTGGAGAGTTGACGAGGTAAGCTCTAATCCCTTTCTTGCTTATTTTTTTCCATGAGTTGTAAACTTATCTATTTTCTATGTTAAATACTTGAATGTTCTCCTCCTACTCTTTCTCATTCCTCCTCCTCCCTCATTCTATTACAGGCGGAACGTTATTCTCAAGAAGTATGATGGGTATGTGGTTTATCTTTTTGGTTCCACCTTTTATTGTGATAGTGTTATTGGGAAATCGAAGTACCAATGATGAGGAGGAAGAAGTAGGCAGTGGTACATATCGTGGAGAGGAGGAAAAAATGGAAGGGAATAATGAAACTAACAGTGATGATGGAAAGAAACCCAGAGAAAGTTCAACACCCTTGTGGAAGTATGTGACAAGGCATGAGGCGGGGAAATGGGGCAAAAACACTAAATTTACATGCTCCCTTTGTAAAAAAACTTACATAGGTTCATATAACCATGTGAGAAAGCATCTATGTGGGATTATGTGATGTGATGAAAAAAAGACTATAGTAGTCAAAACCTTTGATCAAGTGCCAGTGAAAGATAGAAAAAAATACAAGACGGAAAAGGAGGAAGCACAAAACAAATCCAAATAATAGAAGGTTGAATCTGAGACCTCTAGCTCACATATAACGTTCGGTGGTTGATCACTAGCCCCTCATAGTAGTGGATTCTTGCAAATGCATGAGGTGTAGAACAATATCAAAGTTTCTTGACCATGGTTGTAGGGACGGCATGGATGCAAAAGTGTTCAGGGTTTTCTGTGCATAAGGCATACCATTCAATGTTCTTCACTCACCCTATTGGCATGAAATGGTACAAGCCATCAACAATGCCCCTAAGGGATACAAAATCCCTGGGTATAACAAAGTCAGAACAATGGGACTTAACAAGGCAAGAGCCAAAATCCATAATGTTCTTGGATACAAAGGATTGGACCGAATATGGGGCATCCATTGTATCAAATGGTTGGACAAATGTTAAAGCAGGCCATTGATAAATATTCTTGGTGTGTTTGCTAGTGATGCAGTATTTCTTTCAACCCATGACTATTCAAATCGTTACAAGTAATATTAATATTGTTGAACCCTTAATTAAAACCATTCAAGAGAACAGGTCGTACAATGTCATTCAAGTCATCACTGATAATGCTGCCAATTGTAAGACAACAAGAGCAATCATTAAGGATATGTACCATAACATATTTTGGTTTGTGTGTTTGGTTCACACATTGAAGCTCTTGATTCATGATATTACTAAGATGAAGGATCGTGATTATAAATAGATCGGTGCATTGTACAAGAAAGGGAAGAGAATGATAAAATTTATTACCAATCATAGCCATGCTCACCACATTTTCTGCAATCACTATAAGTTGGAGCTACTTAAGATTGCAAAAAAGAGCAAATTTGCTAGTTATTACCTCACCTTCATGCATTGTTGAAGGTGAGAGAGGCATTGGCTAGTATGGTCTCAAGTCATTCATGGCAGGATTTGAAAGATGGGGCTACATTTGCATCTAATAGACATGAATTTGAGGAGGTGGTGAACACCATTCTTGATAGTCAATTTTGGGCACAAGTTAGGTATGTTTTGCACTTCACCAAGCCCATTTATAATATGATTCAATTTGCAGATACAAATCACTTGGTGATTGAGGAGGTGTAAGAGTAGAAGGACAACATGCTAGGCCAAATCAAAGACATTGTTGAACCAAGAGATGTAATCTTGTATGATCATATTCATAAACATGTGGTCAAAAGGTTCCCCAAGTGCACCCTACATGCTCCCACACAGTGAGTGATTTTTTTTTTTGCTTGTGGGAACCAAAGCAAAGTTCCAATAGGGAAAATAAGTCATGGCTAGGGTTCCTCAATGGATTAAAACATTCTTTCACTCCATTCACTCGTATTTGCTAGGGTTTTGAGTGGGCTTCTTGCTAGTTGTTGAGGAGAAGATTTGTCTAGGGAAAATAAGTCATGGCTAGGGTTCCTCAATGGATTAAAACATTATTTCACTCCATTTGCTCTCATTCTATCACTCATTTCACTCATATTTGCTAGGGTTTTGAGTGGGCTTCTTGCTAGTTGTTGAGGAGAAGATTTGTCTAGGGAAAATAAGTCATGACTAGCGTTCCTCAATGGATTAAAACATTCTTTCACTCCATTTGCTCTCATTCTATCACCCATTTCACTCGTATTTGCTAGGGCTATGAGTGGGCTTCTTACTAGTTGTTGAGGAGAAGACTTGCAAGAGCTTGAAAAAGAGATTCCACCTCCATTGGAGAGTTGACAAGGTAAGATCTAAGCCCATTCTTGCTTATTTTTTTCCATGTGTTGTAAACTTGTATATTTTCTATGTTGAATACTTGAATGTTCTCCTCCAAATCTTTCTCATTCCTCCTCCTCCCTCATTCTATTGCAGGCGGAAGGTTATTCTCAAGAAGTATGATGGGTATGTGCTTTATCTTTTTGGTTCCACTTTTTATTGGGATAGTGTTATTGGGAAATCGAAGTATCAATGATGAGGAGGAAGAAGTAGGCAATGGCACATATCGTGGAGAGGAGGAAGAAATGGAAGGGAATGATGAAACTAATAGTGATGATGGAAAGAAACCAAAGTATGTTCAACACCCTTGTGCAAGTATGTGACGAGGCTTGAGGCAAGGAAATGGTGGAAAAACACTAAATTTACATGTTCCCTTTGTAACAAAACTTACATAGGTTCATATACCCATGTGAGAAAGCATCTATGTGGGATTATGTCATGTGCTGAAAAGAAGACGATAGTAGTCAAAACCTATGATCAAGTGCTAATGAAGGATAGAAAAAGATACAAGAGGGAAGAGGAGGAAGCACAAAGCAAATCCAAATAATTGAAGGTTGAATATGAGACCTTTAGCTCGCATATAACATTCTGTGGTTGATCATTATCCCCCCATACTAGAGGATTCTTGCCAATGCATTTGATGTGTAGAACAATATTAGAGTTTCTTGACCAAGATTGTAGGAATGGCGTGGATGCAAAAGTGTTCAAGGTTCTCTATGCATAAGGCATACCATTCAATGTTCTTCACTCACCCTATTGGCATAAAATGGCACAAGCCATCAACAATGCTCCTAAGGAATCGTGAGATAAGCATGCAAGGCTTTACTAATTCAGATTGGGCCGGCAGTGTTGCAGACCAGAAGAATACATCTGGATGTTGCTTCAGTATGGGATCAACCATGATCTCATAGTTCAGCAGGAAGCAAACTAGTGTGGCACTCAGTACGGCTGAAGCAGAGTATATAGCATCTTGTTCAGCTAGCAACGAAGCAGTGTGGCTTCGGAAGCTACTTACAGGATTATTTGATCTCGAGTTAGTGGTGACTTGTATCTAGTGTGACAACCAGAGTTGTGTGAAGTTGACAGAGAAGCCAGTGTTCCATGACAAGTCCAAGCAAATCGAGATCAGATATCATTATATCAAAGATATGGTACGGAAGGGAGCAATGAAGCTCTAGTATGTCACTACAGATGAGCAGATAGTTGACGTGTTGACCAAGCCTCTGTCGAAAGTGAAGTTTGTGTACTTCAAAGACAAGCTTTTGTGGTCCAGAAGGACGTCCCTAGTAAGAGGGAGTAATGAGTTACAGTTGTGATTCCAAGGCAACAGTTTCAACATGTGGCAGAAGCAACAGGTGGTCATTCATGGGCAAGTTATGGTTACTCCAGTGAAAACTTCTGGTACGCCGAGTTACTGCTACTCCAGTGAAAAATCCTGGTATGCAGAGGGCTACTCCAGTGAAAAAGTCCAGTACGTCAAGTTACTGCTACTCCAATGAAAAAGTCTGGTACACAGAGGGCTACTCCAGTGAAAAAGTTTGGTACGCCGAGTTACTGCTACTCCAGTGAAAAAGTCTAGTATGCAGAGGGCTACTCCAGTGAAAAACTCTAGTACGTCGAGTTACTGCTACTCTAGTGAAAAAGTCTGGTATGCAAGTTACTAACTGTGGCACCAGTCATCATGACCTCGCACAAGGTCAGCAAATGCCATGCCTTCAGAGTTGGTTAGTTACCCGAATTTTAAGCTAGTGGACCAACCTGTGTGGTTGAAGGTGTTTCCTAGCCTTGGGCTAGATGGGTAGTGTGTGCACACTACATCGCCTAATCCTCATGATTAGATGCCTAGTCATTGTGAACCAGTTGCCTGGTGTGCCAACCAAAGGTTACTAGTCCATTGTGGAACTAGATGCCAGATTCTGTGTGAGCTGGCGATTGAAAGCCCCGTGATGACATAAAGCCCGGATGGATGATGAGACTGAGACCCTGGATGCTGATGTGGTTACAAAAATTCTTCAATATAGATTCATGGAAATTCAACAAGTCAATGGTCAAGTGTACAGAAGAGCAGAAGCAATCCTGATGATCGTGCCAAAAGAATACCTTCCTTGCTAAGAGGGAGTGTTGAAGTTTGAGTAGCTTCGGAAGATATTATTATTATATTCATATTGTATTTGACCAAGACAAAACCCTAAAGAATAATGTTATATTATATTTGTTAAGTCGGCCCTATTGTGCCTTTGTAAAAGTCGGCCCTATTGTGCCTTGACAAGTTAATTGTAAAATAGAAAGATAAAGTGGACAGGTCGGCCCTGACCTAATTTCAGGGGGGCACAACTTGTATTTATAAGATGTTGGGCGCCTCACTTGAAGACACACAACAACAAGCTCTCTCACACAGAAAAGTGCGCAAGTCTGAGAGAGTGACGCAACTACAAATGAAGGGTGTTCTAGTGAAGGGTTTTGGTTATCAGTTGGAGAAATATCTTCGTCTAGTGGTGTGCTACTCTATTCTTGTTAGGATTTTCTGGTTTATCTTTTGTTTGGTGAGATCTCTCTTAAGAGAGACATTGTACTTGTTGAAGAATCTATATTGAAGAAGATTTGTTGGGTTTTCTCCCCAACAAGGGTTTCCCAGGATAAATCTTGTGTATACTGTGGATGTCTTTCTTTCAGTGATCCTTATGCATGCAGTTATTGTTTTTAATAGTCTAAAGTTAAAGAATACTAAACACACTTAATTGCTTAAGAGAAAGTTTAACAGTTAACACTTATTTTGCAAAGAGGTGTTGCAGCACCTACAGCTTCATCCATTGCATGAAGAGAAATGGCCTAAATGTAGACAGCACAAAAAGATTGGTTTATGTGCACTACAACTTGAGGTTGTTAACCCATTATTGTGAGGCAACAAAAAATTATAGAACATATATGACTTGGTGTTGGAAATATAATCTGTTAGGGTTACGAACTTCACTGAATGTGAAGAGTCAAGTTCATGTAACAGTTGTTGTGAGTCCAAGAGACATTGGAAGATGAATCCAATGATCATAATCATGTATATATATGTGTGTGTGTGTCATATCTTTAATAAAATACAACTAACGCTTATCTTTATCTTGTGTTCCAACAGTGGTATCAGAGCGACCTTAGTTCTTAGCCCTGATTTGACCTATGGTAGTTGTCCATAGCCATTCTCTAGCATTTTCTTTCCATTATGCATAAACACCTCTAACCTAGCCTGCAAATCTGCACTAGTCTCAGTCCCTCGAAGACCATTGGCATTCTTTATCAATCCCTATGCATTATATCTTCTCTCACAGGGGCACATTCAGAAACCTAACCCTAATCTATCGACTACCATCATTTGCCTGCAAGTATGTCTCCCATGCAGAAAATGCCTCCGTTGCTTGAGAAGAAAAATATCTAATGAGTAACGCCTCCATGTGTCGAGGAAACCTAAATGCCTCCATGTGTCGAGGAAACCTAACTGCCTCCATGCGTCGAGGAAACCCCAAATGCCTCTGACCATCAACAGATTCCTCTCTCGAGTGCTAAGAAGACGAACCAAACATTGGCGTATTGTTTTCTCTCATCTTTGTCCTGTCAATGTTGGTCTTGGTGGACGCGCATTCCAAGAGAGAAGCGAGCAGAAGTCGATGCACTTTGTCTATGTTTGTCATCGTCATGGTATCTTCATTTTTCGGCTCCTTCAACTTCCCTCTCATTATCACTGATTCATTGCATATGCGCAACCTTCGTCCTAAGCTTAAAGATTTAATACCATAAGCCATGATGAATCGAATCCCATAATCGTTGTTGTAGCAACAAGAAGTCGAGAGGTGGCATTGTTTCGCATGGCTACTCCATGAGATCTCTCTTGCAGATTTCTGGTGTTTTTGGAGTTTACGGATCTCAGTCATATTCCGTCAGGCAGCTGCTCTTTGGCTCGAGGACTAGGTGGTGGCTTTGGAATTATCTCGTTCGAATCCGCAAAACTAGCAGTCAAGATTGGGCACTGAGCCCACGAACTAAGCAAACGTGATCAACGGTGGCCATCAGAATTAATACCTACGTTAGGGTTTGAGAGAGAAGAGCACCCCTCGTTATTATTGATCTACCTTCATACTCCCGTAGAAATGTATCTAGACGAGATTCGTGTGAAATAAAAACTACGCCAAGGTGCCCAAAAGAGGCCGCAATCAGTAACCATTCTTACAATTTTATCTGCATTCGACAAGCACCACGACATGAGGCAAGACGAGTAAGCCAGTGGTGGCGGTAACCACGGTCACGATCTCTTCTGAACTTGGCCACATCTCTCCAACGGTGGACTTTTAGAGGAGAAGCTAAACACCACGGATTGTATCGATAGAGTCAAAATTCTGCACGATTCCTTGTTTATCCATAACAACTAGTGCCACGACTACCCTCTTGTACGATTACGGTTATACCTTCACATCGGTAAAACGAGAGCTGACCATGAAGGGAAGAATGTGCTTGAGGGTGTGGGAATTCTAGCATGGAACTTTGCCTCGACCTTTATATGATATTTTCCTGCATACTAGTAGAAGAGAATCTCCATCGTAGAAGAAATTCTCCTTATTCTTTGCCATACAGTTGCATAATGCTTAGAACATTAAGGCGTTGGGTGACCTATGGGCATTTTTTTCCTGTGAATGCACTTGTGCACTACTCCCAACAGTCCTCACCCAATCACCTCCCCAATCTCATAATTGTTCTCCATCAAAAACTTGGGCTCGTCACAACAATGATCAGAGTTGGTTTTTCATAGCCTTTAAGAAATCACCCATCAAAACAAAGAGTAAATTATGCATTGTGCCTTCTTGTGAAATCTCATGCAGAGAGTTCTTCATTGATTTAGGTTGTGGATATGGCAGTTTATTTGATGCTTTGTTAGATAAGAAAACTAACTTGGTATATATTGTCGATGTCAACATTTCAAGAAGTCTTATTCATGATGCTAAGGTCCTTCATTCAAAACTTGATGTGGATCATAAGTCTCGATTAGACGACTAACTTTGAAGGTGCCTTTATATATGAAGGGCCCGTCACTAAATTTTATTGGGGGTTTCATGGTTTTGATGTTGCAACATGCATAAAGTTTATGGTCACATTGAACCTTGCCTTGATCCAAAAGTTTTGTTGTCTTATGCTCTCTAGATCTCTCTGCAATTCATTTTCATTGGTGCTCGCTCGCTTCACCATTGGAGTTTAATATTTCTCTGATCTGTGGAGCTCATAGAGGACAGCGGCACCCCAGGGAACTAGATCAACACGTCAAAGATCAGTGTAACTCCAAAATTAAGGTATACTTGCAAATAGTCTTTTGTAAGTTTACTTGTACTCATTGAATTTAAGTTGCATTGTAAAAGGGTGCATTTTCGGTAGAAGTCGACACCCTCTATTTGTTAGTTGCATTGTAGAGTCTGATTGTCAAAGGGTGGAGTTGCAAGAAACCCTTGAGGTTTAGTCAGTGTCTAAATTGCTCGAGTTGAGGAACTGTTAGAGTTACTGAGCACTCTAATCCTCTCTTCTGTGGACAGTACAGTCACCATCGACAAAACCACTTTGCAATCTATTGTAACATGCTTGCAAGTTTCGCAAGCCAACTCAGACTCGACTTCTTCAAGATTCACTTGAGCGAAAGAATCTTCGACAACATTCTGAACTAGTCCTTGTTTAAAACCCTATATTCGAAGATTATGAAGATAATGAGGTTGATTCAGACCAACAGCCAACGCAAGAGTAACTCAGTGAGAGAGCTCTAGATTCAACTTCAGATGCAGTTCAAGTTTCTCTTTCCAAGCAGATCATCATACCTTGGGAGAAATCAGGCATAACAAGCACAGAATCGGTATCGAATGTGAAAAGGATGTCACCTTTCATAATCTGGATTACACCAAACCGATCTAGTTCCAAGGTGTTGGACTCCTTCAAGAAAGTTCATATTCACCTGCTCCAATTCAAAGGAAGATTATGAAATGCCAACACTGTCAGTGAGTTGGCCACATGGAAGATCAGTGCTTCGTTCTTCATCCTTGTGAGCATTGCGGAAAGAAGAATCATCCTTCAAACAGATGTTCTTACAGCAAGAAACCTGCAAGAGTAAAGGACCACTATGGGTGGATGACTTCTTGGCAATGGTCATCAATAGTCAAGAAGATATCTCAGTCATATCGACGAATTCACTCTCGAGTATTGACGCGCCTTGAGGTGAAAGGATTTGCATCTTCTCACCTTGTCCTTGACAGGGGGGAACAACATCAGCAATTGACAATCAAGCTTCCACTTTTGAAGTCCTATCAGTCGAGCAATAACAAGAGAGAGTGACAAGCGAGCATGATTGCTTTGTGATTCTCCTTAAACCACCACTTAATAGAAGACTTTCAGCTTCTGCTACACAATGGTTTGTGGTTTTCCTTAAACCTCCACTTGGTAGAAGACTTTCAACTTCTTCTACATCACAGTTTATGGTCATCTTTAAACCAGCATCGAGAGCACTTCCAATTAGCAGAAGACATCAGCTTCCAGCTTCTAGCCAACTTAGGAAAAGTTTCAGGAACCATTGAGCCTAGAGCAAGGTTCAAAAGTTTGTGGTCATCCTTAAACCACCAAATTGGTTTGTGGTCTTCCTTAAACCACCATCACCATTTAGTAGAAGACATCAGCTTTTGCTAGCCATTTGGTTTATGGTCATTCCAAAACCACCAAATTCAGAGAGCACATTCAGAAATTAGCAGTTGCACACTTCTATATTTCATTTGCCCACTTTCGGATATCAGCTCTCACCTTGGACTCACATATACCCCTTCGAATTAAGGGGGGGTTGTTGGAAACGTAATGAGTTAGGGTTACGAACTTCACTGAATGTGAAGAGTCAAGTTCGTGTAACGGTTGTCGGGAGTCCAAGAGACATTGGAAGATGAATCCAATGATCATAATCATGTATATATATGTGTATCATATCTTTAATAAAATACAACCAACGCTTATCTTTATCTCGTGTTCCAACACTTGGGACAACAATCCAAAGGAGCCTAATTTGGAGGATGGAGCAATAGTTTTAAAGTGCTTGAAGGCTGAACTTCTGGGTGATCGTGGTGGGACTTGTGAGGGTGATTATCTAGTAGAGATGCCACCCATCCACCAGCAAGTTCCCAAATGTAGCAACTTTGCCTTTAGTTTCACAACCTCCAGCATTGCATGGGGACCATGTAGTAGCTCGTGGTCATGTTTCACGACCACTTCCACCTACTCCTAGTCCTCTTGTTCATAGATCATGGAAAAAGAAATTAGAAGTTTCTCATGGCAAGAGAAAAGGTTGGTAGATAGTAGATTTATTTGTCTTTTTTCTGTTTAGAATCTAGTTTTTTAGTACTTTGTCTTTATTGTGGCCTATTTTGTAAACAGTATATGACAATTTAAGTTTGAACCTACCTTTGAATTGTTGATAGCATATTACAACTCTTTGGTCATGAGTATGATGCTCTATTTCATTTCGTGGTTGATGTTATCTGTTACAGTTTGTTGATGACAAATGTTATCTGTTGATTATGGTTGATCATTTGATGACAATGTTATAAGTTATAATTGCTAGATGATCGATGTTATGTGTGTACTAATTGGTTGATGCTTTAATAATCGTCATTAATCTAGTGGTTAAATCTATGTTTCCATGTTTTCTGCAACTAATTCGACATTCTACATGTTTTTTTGAAATATATATACATCAAAATATATTAAAATATATATTATATAAAAAATGCTCCCAGAACACTTCACTCCTAGAAGCTTTCAAAAATTGGCACTCCTCACTCCCGCTTCGCTGTCACTCCCAGTAGTGGGGAGTTTAGCAAAAATTAATCTTAACACTTTTTTTTAAATTATAAAAAATCCTGCATCGCCATTCAATTCTCCGCTGCTTGAGATCCGACTAAATTCAAGTTTGTTGAAAGCAAGTTTTTTTGAAAATATTCACCATACACAGTGAATAAAAATAGCCAGAAATTAGAAAAACAAGATGGCACGAGAGGGAATAGGAGAGGTGCTTGCTACCTCCATCTCACCCTTGCAACCCTGCTTCCTGCTGCAAACCCTGCTGGGGTTTTACCTAAATGGTGAGAGATGCATGTTGTTGGCCAAGCAAAGCAGGGAGGTCGCTGTGGCATAGTTGAGAGAAGAACCCAGGTGCAGCAAACGAGCTTCTCCATGCTGTGTTTTCGGTTTTCTTTGCTCTCGGTGGTTTATGCTGGCGGCAGCAGCGTTTGTATGGAAGAGCTCATTCTCCAGAGTTTTGAAAGCCCTGCTACCAGTACTGGGGCATCTACACTTTCTATGTACAGCGACAAAAAGGCTTCGTTGGGTTTTTTTGTCACACCCCCACTATAATTTTTCTATCAATGTCCTACAAATGACCACAAAAGTAGGTCAACGGGACTAAAAGGTGCATCCTCCTAGATAAATAAATACTTAAAGTAGGCAGAGAAAGAATGGAGTGTCTATCTAAGAGCTAAATATATAGCCAAAGAATATATACAGGAGGTTGCAAGTGCAGTAATCATGCTATAAGATAGCCATTTATTTTCCTGTTATAATAGTGGATGCATTGCAGCTTAAGAGATAGGAGGCGCTCCCTAATCATTTATCCACCCGGCAGAATGCTGAAACTCTCACATGTGACATAACTCCGACTATGCCATGGCAAGGAACTCTGCCGTACTAAACTGGTCTCTAAAAGTATGGTTTTCCATTTTGGACATGGTGTTTTTAGCCATTGATCGCCGGTTTGTAACAAGCTCTCTGTACGACATTGTTTCGTTCAGTAGAAATTTGAATTGCATTACTATAAACAGAAAAGACGGAAATGTTTTCATCTGTTTGAATGCTCCTAGACAGATTTCAGAGAGAAAGCAGGTGATGAATAAAGGCAGAGGATCCCTTACCTTTAGCAGGGGAATCACTCGCTGAGCATGAACGCAGAGGGCGAAACTTGTTACCCACGGTGCCATCATCTTCGACCACCTCCAAATCATCATCGTCATCGATAATCAAGACACTGGAGAGCGGCCCGGTCGCCATGGCTCCGCACATTTCACAGTTAGATTTGCCGAACTTGTTCAGGAATGTGCACGTCTTGCAGGACCACTCAGAAACGCCCGAGGAAGAAGAAGAAGAAGAGAAAGGAGGAATTGTTGCATCATGGGCGGGAGGTGGGAAATGGGAATCGCGAGGGTCGAGGCAGATTTGACATGAACTTTGTGTGCTGGGGTTAACGAATGTGCACCTGGAGCACGGCCATGAAGAAAAGGAAGCCGACATTTCATAAGAATTTGGTTGGGGTTTCAGGGGTTTGCGGGGTAAGAAGTGCAGGACAATTGAACGAGGAAGGTGCGAGGAGACGGGGTAAAAGCAACGCGAGGACGATGATGACAATCGAAGAGTCGGTGGCATTTTTAGACAAGGACACACGGTAGGGTTTAAGGGTTTCGAGTGTTTTAAGATATTTTTTAAATGTTATGGAACGTTGCAAATGCGAACAAGCAATATGCACGGATTTGGTGCATGGTTGATGGTGTTTTCAAAGTGTATTTATCAGGTGTAGTTATAACTAGCACAGCCGCTGACTCGCGGCTGGTGAACGCCGAAAGGCGGCTTACCGTTGTTAAACTTTCAGCTTAGTTTAAAAAACCCTAATTAACACAGTAAAGGTCCACTAAAATCCTTTTATATTTTTTAATCAGGTAGACGTGGCAATAAGTTAGTGAATACAGTAATTTTTAAACATGATTAGGTAAATGTGAAAAAGTAAACATATAAACAGATGTCTTTATAACAGCTCGGAAGTTAATGGATGAAATCAGAGCCATTCATTTATTGTGACGACTAAAAATATTCTAGGCATATTTAATCTCGTCCATAGAAAACGTATTAAGAATTAAAAACCTATTAAATGTGCCCATTGTCAATAGGTGTATGCCTTTCCGCGTAATAATAAATAATAATTTAATTTTAAAGTTTATGAAGGTTTATATATTTATTTATTTTTATTTGAACTTGTGATATTTGAAGAGGAAATATACATTCTTAATCATTAGGCTCGTTCAAGTTGTATTTGTTTCATACACACCTTATTAAATATTGTTGAGGAAAAGTTACATTGCACTTCTAGGGGATTAATGCAAGCTTCCAAAGCACAATTGTAGATGTAGTGGTTCGAAAGCAAAAAGAGAACAACATAATGTGCACACATGTTTTTCTAAGCACAACCACAACTTAAGTTCACCCCAAGTTCCTTCTCATGGTATGCTCAAGAAGACGTCTATAGCCCTGCCTTAGCAGATGCAAGAAGTCTAAATCTTGAGGGCAAAGTTGTACCGTAATCATAAACACATAAGTGACATCAATCCCTCACAAAAAAATAGATTCACAACCATCAATACACAGTGAAAGTGGCATGCCCTCGCAACAACCATCAATACACAATGAATGTGGCATGCCCTCCCAACAACTATTAAAAACTCGTATTCAAATACATGCCACCTTAAACCATCCAAATAGAGAGTCGATAACCCTAATATTTTTCTTTATTTTTCTTTGTCAATTCCGACCGCCACCTTGAGTACCAAGTCAATCTTGTCAATAACCCTTGCCTAATTAAATGTCAATTAAATGTTATTTAAAAATAGACTATTTTCTAAAATTACAATTCCAACCTCATACTTAACCATGACCTTAGGTTTAAAAAAAAATGGTTTCAATCCATATCCAAACAAATAAGGTAGTCAAAAACTTGGGTCCACCACCAAGGCCAAGGATTGAAAAAAATGTTTTTATATGTCTTAACCTTGGAGAGGGAGTTTATATGGAACAACCTTCAAGTTTTTATTCAACTTAAAATTAACTTAATTAAGAACAAAAGGCTTGCCAAGTTGTTGACTCTGTTGATTAAAAAAAATACACTTAATTAAGAACAAGATAGAGTTGCAACGCAACAAAGTCCTTGTTTGTGTTGGCATGAAAAGCAATAGAGAAATCAATGTGTCCACTATAATTTGCATATGCAATGAAAGTAAGTCTACAATGTCAAGGAGTTGTCTTATCCATTAGTTCAGAATCCGGTTTATGTTCTTGAAGCAATTCATGGACTTGAGCATGAATATCAAGCTCAGAGTTGTCTTATCCATTAGTTCAGAATCCAGTTTATGTTCTTGGAGAAATTCATGGACTTGAGCATGAATATCGAGCTCTTGAAGGTTCCATATATGGTCGAACCCAAAGAAGAGGTTGTGAAAATAGAAGTTGGAGCTGTAGTTTGTAAGCCATCAAAAAGAGTAAAACTAAACGACATGTTTGTTGTCAGAAAAATTCAATTAAAAAATAGGGTAAAGAAAATGCAATAAATTCATTAGAACAAATTATCAAAGTTATCAATGAAACAACAAAGCAAACAAAGCATTAAAGAAAGAAGACAAGGTCATTAGATGACATGGTCTCACTGGGAAAGCTTTTTTTAATTCAAGCCTACCTAGTATTCATACATTTGTGGCTTTGTTTAGAAATTTAAATTATTAATATACTCCATGGAATATCCTAGGTAAAATTACAAAGAAAGAATAAGCTCTTTAGACTAGAAAATCTGGAGGAGGAGCTCCGTGACTCTTATCTGGGAAAAACGAGGAAGGTGAGGGGCCAATTATCAGACTGCCACATAAAGAGCTTGGAGGAAGAGCGAAATAAATTGCTTCTTTATGATGAAGAACTTTGGAGACAGAGGAGCATAACCACTTGGTTGAAAAGTGGCGATCAAAATACAAGGTTTTTTCATAGCTTTGTTAGTGCTAGAAGGAACAACAAGCATATCTGGGAGGTTCTGGACGAGGACGAGCAGAGTATAGTGGACAAGAGGCTGTAATGTTCCTGACTTGGCTAGTCTAGGAAACGTTGCTAATGTGTGTGTAGGATCAAAGGTTTACAGCATATAAATGATCATACAAATAATAAACGCGACAAAGGACTGCAAAGTTTGTATTATGATATCTATGTGGATTACAAAATGG
>SNQJ01S0001831.1:193843-205274 GCA_010110895.2 Picea sitchensis
TGTGAAGGCTTGATCATCGTACTTCTTTTGAGGTTTCTCTTTTGCATTGCTCCTTGATTCTTCTTGAGCACAGCAAGTCCAAAGTTCTTCAAATGTCGGGTACTCCTTCCTTGCGTTCATGCTTGCGGCAAATGCATCCCATGTCTTGGGAAGACCATTGAGTACTATGTTCACCAATTCCTTTTCTGAAGTGATCTCTTCAATAGCTTGTAGTTGATCTCTTAGTTGGGAGATCCCTACAAAGTATGATGTTATGTTGTCGTCATCATTCATCTTCATGTCACGGAGCTCATTCTTCAGACTCATAACTTGTCCAATGTTTCTGATTGAGAAGAGATTTGTTAGGGCATTGTACATCTTCTTTGATGAGTCAAGATGAGAGATGTAGGGTATCAAGTGGTCTGGCATCGATGCCAACATCTTTGAACTTCTCCATAGCTGCAATGTTCTACAGTTCCTTCTCTTTTTCTTCTTCAAACTCTGGCTTCACAATCTCTCCTTTCACAATATCCAACACTTTATTCTTAGCAAGGATGAGGTCAATCCTTGTCTTCCATGCTCTGAAGTTAGAGGCTCCATATAGCTTGTTCTCAGACTTCATAGAGTTTGTCATGGCTGCCTGACTTGGTCAAACCCTAGATTTGACCAGAAATCCAAACTTCACGTCTTGGTCTTATGAGAGTTCCAGGAGATGCGCTGGGCTAGGGCGCACTGATATATCTGGAGATTAGGTCAATCTCATCACTTAAGGTGCCTCAACAAGAGGTTTAGGGTTTCTGCAACTGCTTCTGCTAGTAACCCTAGCTGCAGTGCTTTTGGAAACTGCTCTTGCTAGTAACCCTAGCGACAGTTCCTCAACGAGCTCAATGTCTAGCGGCTATGTTTTCTTCCAGTGTTTTAGGCTGACTGAAGGGGTGTGGGCCCATAACCTGTTAGAATATAGAAGATGGTGTGATCGTTTTACCATTGATGATACCCTCGTCACCCAACCATAGGCCGAAGCCTCCCTCCGAGCACCTTAACCTTGACTGAGAATTCCTTTAGAAGCAAACCCTAGGCTATATATCCAAACAAATAGTAGCGCACCTTTCCCCAAGGATAACGCATCACAAAAGGCTGATCAGATAGTCCAAACCCTGGCCAAGAGATATTCAAGCCAATACTGAGAACTAGCAGTTGTTGCAGCTGCAGTTGCAACTCTCCTCCAAACCTGTGCACAAGACTGCAACTGCAGTGCACACCAACTTGGAAAACTGCAATTATGAGATGCTACAAATGAGAACTAGCGCCCTGTATTTATAGTAGTCTTGGCAGTTTGTTGGGGCCGACTTCTCCTTCTAGATAAGTGTCTGTTCAGTATATTATTATTATTTCTGGCCGACTTCTTCTCTTGGAGGCTAATAGCCTAATATAAATTATCTTCTTGAGCTGACAAGGCTTCTAGGGTTATTAGCCAACTCATTAGGGTTTCTCTTGCTTTCCAGAGTCTTCTATTCTCGTCAGGTTCACACGTGGAGGTAAATACCTCCCGCAACTACCATAATATTAACATAAGCCTCCTCTCTAGAGCTCCTATTTGGAAAGGGACATTACAGAGGCACTCAAAAAAGAGGCCACCAGACATTTTAGAGGTTTTTTTGAACTTGGTGAACAACCGCTCTTGGTTGATCAAGTATATAAAGTTAACCTATTTCCTCGTTTTGTCATTAAGGAGGACTCTAATTTACTTGATAGACCTTGTACAAAGTTGGAAATTCGGGAAGTAGTCAAGCTCATTGCAAAATATAAAAGCTCGGGACTTGACGGCTGGATGGTTAGTTCTTCTCTCACTTTTTTGACCTGGTAGGGGATGAATTGTTGGAAGTGGTAAAGGATTCCAGGATGAGAGGAAAGGTGATAAGCTCCCTAAACTCAACTTTTATGGCTTTGATTCCAAAAGTAAATAAACCTATGTCTTTTGGTGACTATAGAACCATAACACTCTATAAATTATGTTACAAGATGATAGTAAAGGCGATTGCTAATAGACTAAAACCAATTCTATCATGGTCTCTGTCGAGTGAACATCTGGGTTTTTTAAAAGGTAGATAGATATTGGATGCCATTAGGACGGCGCAAGAATGTTTGCATAGTATAAAATTGAAAAAATTGAAGGCTTTAATTTTAAAGTTGGATTTAAAGAAAGCATACGACTGTGTTAACTAGGATTTTTTAAGATTGATTTTAATACAAACAGGTTTCAGCCTTTCAACTACAAATTGGATTATGAGTTGCGTAGTTAGTACCTCATTTGTTGTCCTTATAAATGGAGAGAATTCCCCTTTTTTCCAGTGCGGCAAAGGACTAAGGCAAGGATGCTCATTATCACCGTTGTTGTTTATTTTAGTTATGGAAAGTCTTAGCCTGTTGCTAAAGAAAGGACAGGTCGAAGGAAGTCTGATGGGGGTGAAGGTTTCCAAGATTGTAAAAATTCTCCATCTCTTCTTTGTTGACGATATTCTCATTATGAGCAAGGCTTCTTTACAGGAATGGAAGGAGATAAGCAATCTCTTAAATCTCTTTTGCAGTACTTCGGGTCTAAAAGTAAACTTGACCAAGTCTACCTTTCATCATTCGAGACTCCAAGGGGAGATTTTAGAAAAGTTTAAAGAAGCTTATTCCTATAAATTTTTTGATTTGGCTGAAGGTTTCAGATATCTGGGATATTATTTAAAAGCTAAAAAATATAAGTTCGAAGATTGGAGATGGATTTTAGCAAATTTTGAAAAAAGAATCAGTCATTGGTGTAATAGATGGTTATCCCTCGGTGGATGTTTCATTCTTATCAAATTTATGTTGGAAACACAACCTGTGTACTAGATGGCTCTAGCGGCGATACATGTTTATGTGCTCAATAAGATTAGACAATTAATCTACAACTTCCTTTGGTCGAGCTGTAGTGCAAAACAACACCTCCACCTGTGCAGTTGGGAATTGATTTCCAGACCAAAGTATCTTGGTGGTTGGGGATTAAGGAATATTCATCTTTTTAATAGAGCTTTGGTAGAAAACTCCATGTGGCGTGTGTTGACGAAGGATGGAATTTGGCATAGGGTAATCAAGACCAAATACCTTCCTTATATATCGGTTCCTACTTGGTTCAGAACAACTACTAATAGCTTGTCCTTAGCTTCACAGACTTGGAAAAATCTTTTAAAATCACTCCATCTTATAACTCACTGGTTAAGTTGGAGTCCTGGGACTGGACATTCAGTTTTAATTGGGAAAGGTTAGATCCTGGTCTTGGGGAATTCTTCTCTACTTTCTCAAGATCTCCTAGTTCCTTTAAAATGCAAAAATATTAGATACCTCTATCATGCTAGAGGTGTGAATAGATCGGGGCTTATAATTGCATAGTGGAAAGATAGTACTAAGCTAGAACTTGTGGGTGATTTGGCACTTGAATGAGATTTCTTTTGTAGGGATTTAATTGGTGCAGGGGTACAGATTTAGACCAAAGAAGATGAATTAATTTGGACTGGTGGTAACAATTCGGGTCTCTTAACAATAAAAAATGTTTATTGCGCTCTAACAAAAAAACTTTGGTAGCAGTTGATTGGAGGATGGAGGAGGAATATGTGGTCATGGGAAATAGCTTTAAAAATTAGACTGTTCACTTGGCTAGCTGTGGAAATTAAAATCTTAACCTGGGATAATCTACAAAAAAAAGGATGGGAAGGACCAAATCTTTGTCATTTATGTTCAAGGGACTTGGAGACAGTCTTGCATCTGCTGGCTAAATGTAACTTTATACAACAAGTATGGCAGAAGTTAAAAAGTGGACTTAAAAGAAATTATGCTTGAGAAGGCAATAATTTTACATGTTTTCACAGTTGGCTTAAAAAGGAGCGGAATTTCATTACTCTTCCCTCCTTGGTTTGCTAGTTTATTTGGTTGGAGAGAAATAAAAAAATATTTGAAAATGGAATCCCTTCTATCCATTCGATTGTTTATAAGTCAATGGGGAAATTGGATAGTTACTTAGGTACTCAAAAAGTGTTATGTCCTAGAATTTTCAAGCTGCCCTGTCATGCTTTGCCTACACTTGGATGGTTTGATGGTGCAACCCAATCAAATGGATTACATAGTGGGGCAGGGGGAGTGATTAAATTATTTGACAATACTATTTACAAATGGACTATCAGTTGTGGTCCAGGTACAAACACAAGGGCTGAATTGCTTGGTGTTTGGGTGACCTTAATCTTGGGTACTCGTGTGGATATTGATACTCTACAAGTCTATGGAGACTCAAGAATAGTTATTGACTGGCTGAACTCCAGAGGAAATTTACAAGTCATATCTTTAGTGGGTTGGAAGGAAAAATTAGAGAACTAGCCAATTCATTCAGTACAATCAGGTTCTCTCACATTTATCGAGAACAAAATCGGGAAGCTGATTCACTATTCAAAAAGGCTTTACAGAATCCAGAAGGGAAGATAATATATAACAAGTGGAAAGAAACGAGGGTCCCTCTCTTTTTCTGCACCTTTTTTAGCGTATTTATATTCCTATTGTTTTTTGTAGTACTGCTAATGATGTCATAGATTAAGGAGGTAGATACTTTATGTCTCCATACAGTCCTTAATTTGTCTGAGATGGAAAGTATATTGTTATCAGTTTTTTTTGTTTTTGAGGAAGTGTTGGATTGTTCTCATCACTGAACAACTTTGAACTCTTTGTAATTAACTCGATATGTCTTTTTGGTGTTGTGCACACTATTATATCTAATATAATGAGAAATTTTCTACTAGAAAAAAAAGTGCAACTATGTATATTTTTAGTTATTGCATCTTGATCATCTAGCCAACTTCAGTACCACGATTATTTGAAATAGTTTGTTATTGGGACATGGCTTTTGTATCTTCTTTCCTTGATGATAGGTTTTTTTTTTTTTTTAACAAGAACCAGGGAATTTGTATTATCAAAATAGCTACAAGAGAAATCACAATGTTGAAAGTACATATTTATCGTCTGCTTGATTGACTATAAGCAAGTCTATCCAAGAAATTAAACATAACTTTCTAACATCTTTTGACAAAAATATTCAAAAGGTATCTACTACTGTAACTTTTGAAAAAATAATAATAATAATCCTAAAAAGTAGTTTGTTTTACAAAACATAGACTAAAGGAAATATAGATTCACAGACTTGAGGGTTATAACAATTGGGTTGATACCCATTTACCCAGAGAAATCCCCAATTTTGACTTGATATCCATGTTTTTCATTACATCTACCTACTTATTATTATTGTGTAGAACATACAAATATGAAATTTCCTGCATCTTTGTGGCTTCATGTTGCGCTCTTGAGAAAATAGAGTTGAGCCTATACTCAAGTTGTGATTTTTTTATCATAGCTCTTACATTTGTGTTTGAATCCCCAATTACAATTAATCTCAAGATATACCTTTATATTGCAAGTCTGAGTCCTTGAAGTAGTGAGTAAACTTCTCCTTGATTATTTGTAAGAACTCCTAACCCCAAGCATATGATAATTCTGATGTTCCTCCAAGACCGAAAAGGATTCATCTTGCTCCTACCTCCCCTAAATTCCGTTTTGAAGCACCATTAAAGAAAATAATATATGAATGTTGCTCGAATCTCCAATGCCAAAACTCTCTTGCATCCATTCAGAGTTGTCAGATTGATTTGGGAAGAGGATTTATTCCTCTTTTTTTTTTTTTTTTTTTTTAATTTAGATGGATAAATTTGAAACCGATGAATCCATCTATGTTCATGATCCTCCCATGAAAGGTTTTTTTAAAAATTTAGACCTTTTGAATTCATATACTTTGCTAGAAGTCCATTTGCTTTCATCACAACCTAAAAGGGTGGATTGATCTCTTACCTAAAGATGGATTTGTTCCTTTTGAGCCATATTTTCCACCAAATGTACTTTGGAAGATTTGTTCAAAGTCTTTTGAAGTGAGTTTTGCTATTGAAAGACCCTTTGTATCTTTTCACCCTTCTTGTGAACATGTCTTTCTAATTGGCTAGCATATCCATTATGGAATGTTTTTTTGCAAAAGCTTATTGTCATACAGTCTTTTCATATGCACATTCCAGGAAAATATGTTGAATAGTTTCTGAATGAGAAAGTCAAAAAACACACTTGGTGGGACCTTGAATTCCTCACTTGATAAGATTATCTTTGGTAAGTATTTTCCCATGTACCATTACCCAACAAAAGATGTTTATCTTTGGCAATCCATCTAAATGACCAATGTAATTCCATATGCTTGATCATTGTGGATGTGGTTGGGATTGTAGTGTATGATGGTATCCTTTTTTAATGTTGCAATCCCTTGTTCCCCAACCTCGATGATCAGAAAAAGTAGATTTATGGGCGCATTGCCTTTAAGATTGTTAAGCAAAATATGGACAACGAGGATTAGATGAGGTGGGAGGTCATTGATTTTACACTTTAACCATTGTCCTAAAGATACTTCCCAAAGAGAGATATCAAAAAGAGTTTTTAGATGTTCCCCTTCTATCTAGTTTCTAAGCTCTACCAACTCTAGTATATTTTCTAGTAGTACATTACCTATGATATTATCCGTCCAGATTGAGATAAGCTTTCCATTCCCCAACACCCACATTATTTTGTCCTAAATCAATGGAGCAATAGCTTTAAACAGTTTTGGGATATGGGATCCTTTCTTGTTCTGTATGTTTTCCTCTATGCATCGTAATATGCTTATTGAAAAGTACTTTTTTAGGAAGTACTTCTTTCCACTAATTATTTCTTCTAGATATCGACCTCCAAACAATTTTTGTACCCAAGGCCAAATTTACCAGGGCAGGTTCTCTGATACCCAAACCTCCATACTCGTGAGTAGATTTAACTATATTCTAGTTTATGAGATGAAATTTCTTCGTGTTTTTTTTCCTCCCTTGCCAGAGGAATTTTCGAATTTCTTGAGAAACCTACTGCGTCACTCCCTTTGGGGCTAGACATTTTTTAATGTTGATAAAGTGATTTTACTAAAACCACTCGCCATGCAGGGTTTAGCCAATGTTCTCCCCATTGGGAAAATTTGCCTCTAATTTTGTCCAAGATATTTTACCAAGTAAGATTTGATGGTCTTGATAAACTAATTGCCATGTCAAGGTATGTAAAGGAAGTCCATTTTTCTAGATGTGGGAAGGAAAGAATTGTGGAAATCTATCGGAGAGTGTGTTGATTTATGTTGCAACCATAAATTTGGTATTTGTTGTTATTGATTTCTTCTCCATGGGAGTCTAGAAACATATCAAGAATGTATTTAAATCTCCTTTCCATCATAGTTGAGGCACCACCTAAGAGTAGCATATCATCTGCAAATTGCAAACGATTAATACTCTTTAATCCCCTGACTATCTTGATTCCATGAATATTTCTAGATCTTCTTTCAGCTTATAACTTTTTGCCAAGTGACTATGCCATAATAATATATAAGAGAGGGGATAATGGGTAGCCTTGTTTGAGACCTCTTGTCCCTTTGAAAAAACATGTTGGCCTCACATTGACTAGAGGGGTAATCCATGAAGTTCTAATGCATGAGGATATCCAACAGATAAACAAGGGATTGAAATCAAATTGATAAAGAACACCAAGAAGAAAAGAATGTGTAACTCAATCAAAGGCATTAACCATGTCTATCTTTATAATCATACATTTATCTTTGTTGGATCGATTGGTGTGAATGGATTCCTAGACAAGGATGACATTATCCACTATTTTCCTACCTTCCATAAATCCCCCTTGATTTTTTAAGATTATTTTGGGGAGGAGCTTCTTCAATCTATTAGCTATGATTTTAGACAAAATTTTGTACGATGTGTTATAGAGGGAAATGGGTTGAAATCTAGACCAAGTTGAGGGATTCACTTCTTTTGGGATAATGGTCGAGAAAGTTGAGTTTGTGCTACCTCCGATTTCCCTGATTTTTGGACATATTGTAACATTCGTTTAAGATCCCATTTCATGATGTTCCAACAAACTCAATAGAAATGTATAGTAAATATGTCTAGTCCAGGGGCCTTGTTTGGTTCTAGTCCCCAAATTGCTTGTATGATCTCTTCCTCTGAAATAGTTTTGACAAGCTCGCCATTCTCTTCTTTATAAATCAGAGGAGGGGATGTTTTCTAGCATGGTTGTTATGGTTTTGTAATCTACCCCATCTCTTTACAAATAGAGCCTCTCAAAATGTTCTTAATTTGTTGCCTACTTGATCCCTTGAAAGTTGTTTAGCACTACTTCATCCTCTTTTTTTATTTCCTTGACATTATTCCTTTATTTCCTTTCCTTTGCTTGTTTATGAAAGTATGAAGTATTCTTGTCTTCCTGACCTTAGCCAAAGACTTCGGGATTTTAATCTCCATGTTTCTTCCTCTTGTCTGAGAGCTAGTTAATATTTTTGGAAAGTTTTGGTCTCTTCAAAAATGAGTTCCCTTGAGACTTTTTCTTGCTCCATACTGCCTTGAATTTGCTCTAGCTTCCTCTCTAGATCTTCTCTTTCTTTGCTCTGAGGATAAAATTTTCTCTTTTCCCAATCTTTTAGTGCCAACTTGACTACCTGGAGTTTTTGTTCCCATATAAAAATGGGGGATCCAATTACCCATTTACTCCCTTCTTTAGAAATCAAATCCATTATCTCCTTTTGCTGCAGCCATAGAGAATTAAATTTGAAGGGTGTTGGACCATAGTTTGGCAATTCTTCCATTACCATAATGATAAGGCGATGATCTGAAGCCTCCCATGGCAATATTTTGGAGGAAAAATGAATGTTTTGAGAGAAGAAGGTCACTTTGAATGAGGTAGCGATCCAAATGAGTTGTTATATGATCCAAACCCACTATTTTATTCAACCAAGTGAACAAACCTCTACTTTGTTTAATGTCAACCATATACGGGGACATGAAATATTCTATTTTTTCCCAAAAGGGGTCTCTTATTCAACTACCCTCTTTATTTTCTCTTTGATTAAAGTTACATTGAAGTCTCCGACAACTCTGTTGTTTTGAAAAAAATATGTTTCTTTAAGCTTTGTTAAGGACTCCCAACATTTTTCTTTTTCTTTATAATTAATTGGCATATATGCATTAAAAATATTGTATTTCTGCCCAGATTTCTAATGAGTGAGACTTGTTAGAAGCCAATGCCAAGTTTTAACACAAAATTCTAACTTAAAAACTTACATGTTCCAAATTCTGCAAATCCCTCCAAAGGCTCCTTTGAAACTAACTGTTTCTACTTGTCCTAATTTCCAATGGGTTTTTCTGAGTTGAATAATTTCTTTCTCCTCTAATTTTACCTCGTGAACGAGGAGGATAGAAGGGTTTTCTTGATTAACTAAATCCCTTAAAGAATTTGATTTGGTTCTACTACCCATACCTCTACAGTTCCAGAAGATTAGCTACATTATTTACTTGTGTTTTTTGGGGCCCCTCCTTGAGAGGGATTCATCACTACGAAATTCTTGGGGGATTTTAGCCCAAAGAGAAAGGAGGTATCTATCAATTGTTGTGTTCCCAAATCCCTTTCTTTATTTTCCATCTCCTCTCGTCGATATTTTTCATAATTTCTTCATGTTCTCTTGACTTGTTTTTTTTTCCAGGCCCATTTCTTCTAAAATCCCTGCATCATCATGTTTCTAGGCTCTTGTTCTAATTTGCATAATTGTAGTTTGATGTACATGTAACATTATTGTTCCTCATTTGATTTTAGGCTTTCCAAATTTTTTCCTTTGTCATTATTAGGTGGGTATGATTCCTCCTAGATTGGAGATTGAATGGGTTGATTATAGACTAAACCCACTTCTTCCAGTATTACAGATTGAATGATTGGGGAATGGTGCTCCTGTTGGATTGTTGCTACAACCTCTGAATAAGTCTTGTCATCAATTTGCGCCAGGTTTTCAAACCTATTTAAGGGAACCCCAGATATTGATCCCTTAAAAAGACTTGATTTTTTTTCTATTCAGCCCACTTACTTGATTTGGGTCTTGCACAGTGGATCTTGAAGCTCCATTTGTTAATTTGTTTCCTTTGGTCATTTCTTGTTGGGCAAGTTTTTTAGCTTATTTTTTCCTCTTTGAAGCTTTTCATTGATCTTCCTTATCTTACTTGGAATGTTTCTCTTACTAGTTTAGCTTGCATTTTTTTAGCAAAATGGCCATATTCATGGCATATTTTTCATTTAAATGACAATTGTTCATAGTCAACCGACTACAAATGACTCCAACTATCTAATGTAAGAAGAACTTCCTCTGAGAGCCCCTTTTCCAAGTCGAATTATACATAAATCTAGCACATGATAACATGTGTTCCTTTGGCTTTGTTCAATCAATATATTTCCCCAAAGAGTTTCTTATACTTCTCATGATATCTTCTTTAAAACAATGCAATGACCAATGTGATAGTCTTACCCAAACAAGGATGACCGTGGGAATGTCACGTTCTGGATTAAAATCAAGCAATTGAATGTCCAGGTACATGCCTCTTGTTCCACAAAAATAATCCCCACTTCTTAATATTATATCCCTATCCTCCTTATGTTCAAAAAGAAAGGTGTAAAATCCTCTCCCACAAACAATAAAGGTTCAGATTTCCTTTGATCAAGGGTTTCCAATTTTTTTTTGTATCTAGTTCACAATTTCTTGAGGGGATGACCAAATCCCAATAAACTGGTTGATCAAACCCTTAGAATCCATTTCCAAATCCACGTCGTGAGAGGGGGATGTCATAATAGAGATCTTTGGCACCTCGTCAAGTTTCTTAAAAAAACGAGAGGGCTAGGATTTGGATGATTTTCCCAATTATTCAATTAATCCACATAAATAAACTTTGGGATTTGGAGGGGATAAGGCACCCCCTCCAGTCGAAGTATCCATAGCCATAGGGTTTTGCAAGTTCACTCAACAGAGAGGGATATAAGCTCGCACGCGCTAAACACTACTAATTTGTAGGTTTTAAAGTATTAATCAATGGTGAATGACGTACATGGAATGGGTAGTTCAAGAAATAAGTTCCTAAATCTTATCCTATCTTATTAGTCCCTATCACAATATGTATGGAATAATTGTAATAAAAAATGCACAAGAATAACAAGCCAACACACACTAAATTCAGAAGATTTAACTTAGCACTGAATTTCAAAGCCATGATGTATATCAAATATTTGTGACAAATTTGATTGTTGTATCCAATCCACGTTATCTAAAATTTAAGGAATTATGTGGCATGTTACTTAACAAGGAGATACCTAGGAATTACCAATAACAATCATTCCCTAAGCACTGATTTCTGTAGTCCCATATGTGCTCATAATCTTACCAACTTTGCTGACTAATATTATTTTTTTATGTATGATCAAATGGTTGACTCTTATGTAGGTTTGATGAGGGTAG
>SNQJ01S0001831.1:205899-231818 GCA_010110895.2 Picea sitchensis
AGTATCGAACGATAATCCAATTAAAGCATTCAACATTTGCTAATGTCTTGTGCTTCTACCATATAAGTTTGGAAAGAAGTGGAGGTTATAAGCTTTGCCACTTATAGTTATCTAGGGAGTTTGATTGGTGAGGACTGTTATTTTGTTTAAAGATAAAACAATTATAGCTATCAAGTGCACCACTTAGGGTTGAATAACCTTACTAGTTTTAAACAAAGCAAAAATGAAAAGCCTTAGAGGCAAATCACTATGGAAGATATCGATAAATATAGGGCATGGGCATATTTTGATGGTGCATTTTAGGGTGATCCCTAGGTCACTGGAGTAGGTCGAGTTATCTACTTGAAGGACTTGCATATTTTAAAGTTTAAAGCAAGTATGGGTAGGGGTACAAACAATTTTGTTCAATTAATGACACTGAAGTTAACCCTTATGTGATCCAGGTGGATATCGATGGCCACCCGCCTATTCCAATTGGCTCAAAATAGTTTGTTGGCAATTTACTATTTTTAGCAATCTCAAACTTTCAGGGCCATTTTGAGGGCCTAAACGATGTTTTTTCACGATCATGCACCTAAAAGATGGCCGAGGGCTATGATTGAGCCCCCAAAATGAAGCTCATCATCGATACCTTTCCAACGAGCTATCGTGTTCCCCAAACATAGATCACATTCCAAAGTTACGACCACGAGAAGTTGATACACCAAACTACCCAAAATGAGGTCCACAAAAAATATTGGTTTTTCATCTTCCGGGGTTAGGGTTTTGGGTTTTATTTATGTTAAAAGGGCCTTTGGAGCCTCATTGTAACAATCATCTTCTTGTGAATGTGAGTAGCCATCACATCTCTTCTCAGAGATAAGTTTCCACCATTCTAGCGAGTCTTTCACTTTGTATTTCTATAGTTTTGTGCATTTCGCTCATTAATAGAAATTGTGTATTATTGTATCTCTGTGTTTATTTTTATATCTCTGCTATATCTCTATTATATTAATGGATATCCAATATATATCTGTACATTTCTTTATTATATCTCCGCTCTCATTTCGTGCCGAAAATAATCTGGATCAGTGGTATTAGAGCAGGCTGCTCTTGATCGTTTTTCAGTGCATGTCCCTGACGAGGTCAGAGTATAACAAGTTGGGTCTTGAGCTTGTCTCTCTTGAGGAAAATCTCTCTCACTCACCCAAGAAACCCTCCATGGTAGAAGAAAAGAAAAGCAACAGAGCAAAATATTTTATTAATGTGTTGCTTGAGCAAGCTCTCACGCGACAAAGAAACAAAATGATGGAGAATTTTGCCCACATCCTTCAATGCCTGTTGATAACAGCAGACACGTCTTCATCAAGCGACCACTCTGGAGGCAACTCTCCTTTCAAGGTACAAGTTAATTTTGATATTCCCGTATTTGAAGGTCAGATAGATGTGGATGCCCTAGAAAAATGGTTAAATCTGCTAGAAGATTATTTCTTTGTTCACAATTTTTCCAACGAGGAAAAAATCACCTTCGCACTCCTTAAGGCTCTCCCCCATGTTAAACATTGGTGGGAAACTTACTAGGAGCAAAGTTCCACTGAGGAGTCTGGAATATATGGGTTCGAGCCCACTTGGGAATTTTTTGTGGATGCGGTCAAGGAATAATATGTTGAAATTACTAATACAACTGAGAGGGGAGAGGGGGTGAATCAATTGTCTTTGAGTTTAAACAATTTTAACTCTATTAAAATATTCATAATCTTTCTTCAAGTGATCATCAACATTATACAACATATGGACAGTAAAAGTAAAAAGCATCAGTCACACATAAGGTATACATAGAGACAAATTTTCACGAGGAAACCCATAAAGGGAGAAAACCTCTTCTTCTTCGAAATGATAGACAGTCTTTTAGGTTCTGTACATCATCTCTAATTGAGCACCAACTCAATGTGAGGTTGCTACCTCTGTTTTACAAGCTGCAACTTGTTTGAGAGCACCAACTCTCTGGTTTCTCTAGCACCCACTAGAAGGAAACATCAACTCCCTGAATATTCTAGCACCAACTGGATGGAAGCACCAACTTCCTTAATGTTCCAGCACCAACTAGATGGAAGCACCAACTTCCAGTTACACAGGCTCCAACCTGTATAACAGAGAACACTTGTTCTCCCTTGCACCACCCTACCACCCTAGTTTCTCTGGCTGCAACCAAATGGAAGCTACAACTTCCTGTGTTCAAGCTCCCACTTGAACCTCTGAGGACAACAGTCCTCCCAAGCACCTCCCAACCTCCCTAGAATATGAATGGGTAAATAAACAGTCAACTTTACAGATAAATCAGTTTTTACCAATCTTTCTTTGTTCTGTAAATCTGGTCTTCTACACACTGTTCTGCTGCTCTTCTCTTCCTCTGTCTGTTCAGCAGGTATGCTCTACATCAATTTGTTCTCTCATTCTTCTCTTCTTCAACTTGTTCTGTCATTCTGCTTTGCTTCTGCTCTTTCTGTCATTCTGCTATGCTTTTACTCTTTCTATCATTCTGCTATGCTTTTACTCTTTCTGTCGTTCTGCTCTGCTTCTGCTCTGCGTTTCATCTCACTCTGCACATTTTCTAAGTCTCATGCTACGCATCCTCTCATTTTCCCTTTCTTACTGTTTCGTTCATTTTCCATCCGGAATAACCAACTATTCACATTCTGTCTCATTTTCTTTTATACACACCTCCCTGACGGTTCCACTTCGCATTTCCTTAGGCAAACCAAGAACAACTGTCCTAGCAACTGAAACGCTAACTGATTCTCAATCATGAGTCCGTTTCTTTTAACAGATTCGTAACTAAGGAGTTATCTGTGAGAGGGAACAGTAACCCTCCGATCACATTCAAGTTTATCCGCACCGTTGGATGAAATTTATTAATCTTGCCTTTAAATCGGATTTCGACATTTCGGCATTCCTTATGTTCAATGTTCTTGTCACTTACAAATCCCGATCCACAAAATTCCGTAAAGCAGTCGGATCAACGATCCAGATCATATTTAGATCTCACGGTTCAGATTAAGTCAGGATTTCACTCATCGCGATTTGGACACTCTAGACGTTCAGTGTTTTTGTCACTTCAAATTCTCGATCCTCGACACTCCATAAAGAAGTCGGATCAACGGTCCAGATCACATCTCTATTCAACGACTGCGATTAAATCATGATTTCACATATCGCGAAATCAGGATTCCTGATGTTAAAAAACTTTGACATCTCCAACTCTCGATCCCTGAAACTCCGTCAAGGAGTACGTCTGCTGATGTCACATGTGTTAAATAACTGCCACGTGTCACCCTGATTCGTGACTTACATGTGCTTGGCATGTTGAATCAGTCTGACACTTGTCATTACCTGGTTGTGCCACGTGTTCCTAGCTGACGTGGTTTGCTGACGTGAGTCAGATTGACGGTTCATATGTGATCTTGATTTGACGGCTCAGATTACGTCGGGATTTTGCATATCGAGAAATCGGGATTCCTGTTGCATTGTTTCTTTGACATTTCCATCATGCAATCCTCGAAACTCCGACAGGGAGTCGGATCAACGGTTCAGATGTGATCTTGATTTGACGACTCAGATTACGCCGGGATTTTGCATATCGAGAAATCGGGATTCCTGTTGCATTGTTTCTTTGACATCTCCAACACACGATCCTCGAAACTCCGACAGGGAGTCGGATCAACGGTCCAGAATCAATCTTGATCTGACGGCTCAGATGAAGTCGCGATTTTGCCTATTGCGATTACACTCACTTCTCCTTGCACTTTAAAGAATGTGCAGGTTCTTCTTGATCCAATGATGGTCGGGTCCTGCACTTGGATCTAACGTCTGAGATCTGTCCTCCTTTTCAGTGTGCTCTTCTTGTCTTCATTCAGATCTGACGGCCATCGGGAATTCAGAAAGAGATCTAACGAACACAGTTGATGCTCTTCCCCGATTATCACTGCTTCGCTGATCATCGTTGTTGTACTCAAGCCATCACCACTACTGTACTTGCCATCAATGACAAGTATACGCTGCCTGTAAATATGCTAACAATCCTCTGTACATTCTTCCTCTACTCATGCCATTCGCTGTCTGTTACATATTTGCCAACATAATATTACCCTATTGGTAACTATGATGACCAATACATGAGATTGACCACACTGCGGCAAGAGAGGGGCCAAACAATGTTGGAGTTCACAAATAATTCCCATACCTTGCACACCAAGCTGGGTATCAAAGACTCTAAGCGACATTTGGTTTTGAAATACCGTGGGGCTCTGCATAAGTACATCCAAACCGAAATGGATTTCCTAGACATCACATCGTTGGGAGCTGCCTATCGATATGTTGTCAAAATCGAGCAAAAATTTAGGCACCAGAACAAGCGGGAGTTTGGGTCTGCAAATTCACAACAACCAAAGAATGGTAAAGATAGCCCTAACAACCAGCCTTCAGAAAACTAATCTAAGCCACATGACAATAAGGGTAACGGAAAGATGAAGAAGGACAATGGAAAGTGGTGCAATTTCCACAAAAGCCCCTAGCAACACACCGATGAATGTCGCTCAAAATAATCATTGGTGGTCGAGATAAAAGAAAAAGAGTCGAACCTAGATTCAGAATCAGATTCAAAAAATAATGGAAGAAGACAGATCATTGACGTAGACCCTACTGCTACTGTCGCGACCACAACAATTCAACCAGAAGAACCAACATATCTTAAAGAGGGGGAGCCCCTCTTCCATTCATAGATGTGGGTGAATGGGACCCCGTTGCATTTCATTGTTGATAGCGGAAGCCAAAAGAACCTCATCTCAACAGAGGTCGTCAAGCAATTGGGATTATCGACAACACCACACCCGCAACTATACAACATTGGGTGGCTTCACTAGGGACGAGATATTTGTGTGAGCCAACAGTGTCGATTGTCATACGACATCCATCCCTTCAAGGATGAGGTATTATGTGATGTTTCCCCACTAGATTTCTGTGATGTTCTTTTGGGCCAACCACATATGTGGAAGCGCCATGCTATTTATGAGTCTCAACCCCATAGTGTTATTGTTATTCTAGGGGGTCGTCTCTACAAGGTACCAAAGGTAGTTACAACTATTGTCCCACCTAAACAGTGTCGCAAGGTAGTATCTCATACTACAAAATTCATCTTCTTCACAATCTGTTCAAAAGGTGAATAGAAAAACACTGCCACCACTACAACCTCAGTGCAAGCACCTTCGATCTAGCAGAAGCAGGTCGACAAGATTGAAACAAATCACACATATTCCTTCTGCACATAGTTATCTCATGTAGCTCGACTGGTTAAAGGGGTCCAACCCTTCCAACATCAAGTTCTCAACAACCTTCCATGAGCCCAACAACGTAACTTCTCCAGCAAGGCAAGCAACTCACCAAGGTTTAGATTCAACAAACGCTTCCCCCTCTCCCCTGGGAACTCAACGTAATGGATACCATTTCTTCCTAAGGAGGGAGGATTGATCAAGGTGGATATCGGTGGCCACCCACCTATTCCAACTGACTTAAAACAGTTTGTTGGCAATTTACTATTTTTAGCAATCCCAAATTTTTGGGGCCATTTTGAGGGCCTAAACGACGTATTTTCACGATTGGGCACCTTAATGATAGCCAAAGGCTATTACTAAGCCCCCAAAATGAATCTCCTCGTCGGTACCTTTCCAATGAGCTATCATGTTCCCCAAACAGAGATCGCATGCTAAAGTTACGCCTCTGGGAAGTTGATACACCAAACTACCCAAAACGAGGTCCACAAAATTGTTGGCTTTTCGTCTTCCGGGGTTAGGGTTTTGGATTTTATTTATGTTAAAAATGCCTTTGGAGACTTATTGTAACAATCATCTTCTTGCGAATGTGAGTAGTCGTCACATCTCTTCTCAGAAATAAGTTGCCACCATTCTAGCTAGTCTTTCACTATGTATTTCTATAGTTTTGTACATTTCCCTCAGTAATAGAAATTGTGTATTACTGGATCTTTGTGTTTATTGTTATATCTCTGCTATATCTATGTTATATTAGTGGATATCCGATATATATATGTACATTTCTTTATTATATCTTCGCTCTCATTTCGTGTCGAAAATAATCCAAATCATTATGCTTGTAGTAAGAAAAAGGTGCCACTAAAATTCGTATTTTTTAGGACTCTCTTATGGTGATAAACTCGATGAGGGGTTTAAATGCTTTGGGGATTTTTTTTTGTTGAGACCCACATTTGAGGAGATCCAAAATGTCAAAGCTTTATTTAACATTTCATGATATTTACAAGAAGATAAATGAGTTTTCTAACCAGCTTTCCAAAGATGGATTACAAATGCCTAATGATAGTTGACATATTTGAGAAGAAGTGGAGGGTCAATCCTCTCAATATGATCATATTTCTTTTCATTGAGATCATGTTAGGAGTTGTTATGATATGGCTACGAGGAACTATGTACTTGAAATTTGACTATTTACTTATGTAAAAATGAGATATAATGTAAGTTTATATCAAAATTGCTTATATATATTGAACAAGTCATGGATAGATTGTAAATTTGTTTTGATTGTCCTCTTATAAAGGGGATTTTTATAAGAGAGTTTTTTTTATGAGATGTAAAGGGGATGTGCAAGATTATATTCAATTTTTTTTTTTTTTTTTTTTTTTTTTATAATATAACCCATATATTTATCATATACAAAGAATCATATCATACTAAAAAAGTTTTTTTTTTAAATACAAATATTTATTTTTTTAAGTAGATTCTTGTTTTTTAAATTCACTTTAATTAATAAAACCTAAGAACTACATTAATTAGTTTTTACTACCATGATAATTTCTATCTTGTACTTTTGGTACTTATACTTACTTTAATGTTCATATTATCATTTAATAATGTTTTTTTTTTTTTTATGATTTTGTTACTCATACTTACTCTTTGCTAAAAGTTTAATGTCAAAGAAAACTTTATATGAAAGATAAAACATACAATTAATTCATGGATTAATAACCTTTTGGAATCCATATTCATCGATCATTATATTTAACTTGTTTCAAATAAAATATACAATTAATTCATGGATTAATAGCTTTTTGGAATCAATATTCATCAATCATTATATTTAAGTTGTTTAGTATCTTTGCCTTACTATTTTTTCCATTTTTTCATGTATGGTTAGCTTCTCACTTTTTGAAAGTTTTATGCAATTTGGCATGAATATTTTATAATTATTAGTATATAGTATAATGTAATTGTTTTATGAAGTGCTTGACTATATAGTTTAAAATTTTGCTACTTATCTCACATCACATTGCTTTGATCTCAAGTCACAATACAATACTTTTAAGTTTTTTGCATTTGATATGCAACCAGAGATTGTGGACTTTTTGCATTTGGGTGTACTATTATTTGTTGTACATTATGGTAGAATGTGATGTGTAATTTGTTATTATTAAAAAGTCTTTTTTAGATTGTTAGTTTATACTCAAAGGTATGAAGCACTCAACATGTATTATTACTCTTTCTCAACTTCATGAGAAATGTTGTGATCCTAAGTAAATTAAAGAGGGATTTTATTTAAAATCTTTCCATCTTTATCAAATATATAAATTAAATATATAAATGTAGATGATGTCTCAATAACAATCACAGGGATGATTGCTTATGATTTCTTGAGTTTTAGTGACTTGTACATTTTTATTATTGATATATAAGTTTTATTTTCAGAAATATATCTTTTGGGACAAATTTAAACCAAAAGCTCGAGGGAAAATACATAGTATTTGTACATATATGTTTACATGCCTTTGTATACAAGATATTAAAATATTTGAAAACTACATATTATCTAAATTAGAGAGATTTGGCTCTTCACAACCATTGATAAAGTATAGAACTTGTGACAAATGTAGATTGACTTCTTCCAAACGTTCCTAAAAATATGGAATTATTTGAACAATTAGCTTCCTAAATTGGACATCATGTGTTACATAGTTTTTATTCACAACAATATTTATGTGACATTTTACTTTCTAAAGATAATAAAGCTTCCGTTCCTAAATTGTCTTTTCTCTCTCTTGTTCTCACACACAATTCTTAGATTTATTTGTTTTTTTCAAAATATGCATCACTAACTATTATTATTGTTAGATGATCACATTGTTGTTGTTGGTAAGCTTGCAACCATACTTTGATTTCCTATGACATGCCCTCAATTTTCAATGTCCTCCACGAAAACTTAAACCTACATTCCTACAACATATTGGTTACAATACATAGCCTCATAGACATAATCATACACAAGTTCTTTTGCTTTTCTGTGAGCATCAACTACTCTTATCCAAATTGAGCCCAATGAAATTCTTTGATAGAGCCTAAGAGATTTGACATTCTTATATCTATTCAAATGATAATCATCTATCCTATAGAATGCCTCCATTAAACTAATTATTTCATCATAAAGTCAAAATACAAATGTTTATTGTAGAATTACCAAGGTAACTCATCTCTTTGTTGCCTATGAAAGTAACACAAAGGAATGAAAATGATCATCCATGTCTTAATTCTATCATCCATTACAACATTAAAAACTCACTTAATATCACTTCATATGTTACAACAATATATTATATATAAAAAATAGTTTAATCAAATAACCAAAGTTAGTATTAATCTAAAAATTTCAAAGAGCTTAACAAAATATTCATGTCGATAAATGATTTTTTTTGGAGAAAAGTTTGAATAGACGAAGATCCAAATTATTCAAGTAATCCATCTATGAAGGTATCCTAACCATCCATCTCTATATCTACAAATAAACAATATGTCATAAGCTTGCTCACCTTATGGATCGATCGACATGCATGCAATCATTGCTTACCTTAGCTCGTTGTTTGGATCAATTACCTTCATGCAATCCCTTATTCCCTTCTTCCATTTTTTATTTTGCATATGAAAAAGAAAAGCCTACATGTTAAATCTTTGAATTTCTTACAACATTGCAAAAAGGAAGCAAAAAAAATAGTTTCTTTTACAGTTTCTTACAAGTACAAAAAATAAGCAATATATACAATCTCTTTTAGAGAGTTTTTCTAAGATCTCACAAAGCATATAATGATTCACTACAAGTCAAATTGGCCATATGAGTTACTAAGATGTTGCAACTCAAAGCACTCTTGAGAAACAAATATTTATTTTCTAGTATTTTGTCTCTACCATAAGAACACATCGATAGTGATCGATCCCTTATGGCTTCTTCATGGAAACTCTTTTAGGGTTATGCAATTTAAAGATGCAAATGAATAATTTTTTGCAAGGACAATTGGCAAGAGTTCAAAGAATTGTTATCGGTAGTTTGTTGGGTAATGGAGAAACATGAGTGGGAAGCAACAAGGAAACTATGAATTATAGCTTTGTCAAAGGGCCTTTGTGTCCATGATTGAATGGTGTCCTTACAAAAGGAAGGATCTTTAGTTACTTTATAACCTAGTAAAATCTAGTTGTGGAAGGAGATACAAATGATAATAGGAGGAGGGGAAGATTATAGTGGTTTGTTGTAATTCAAATTTGTCAATGGATGGTTGACTCAAAGGCTAAGATGTTTGTGAAGCATAAAAAATTGTTGAACACAAGTAATTTTTTTTTGTCATTTTCCTTTGACACGTGGACCATCACAACTAACTTCAAAGTGTAGTTCAATGATAGATTGAGTTAAGTAGTTAAGAAGTAGTTACTATGTGGGTCTATTTTAACTTGAGTAGTACTTTACATTTGCTTGGGATCATGAGTTCCCTTTAAATTGTATTTTGTGAGGCCTCCACCCTTTTCATTTGACATTGTGGCATGGGATTGAACTAGCTTGGCATGGACAGATTTGGAATTCCTTACAATAATATATGGTAAACAATGATGGAGCCTAACAACTAAAAACCAATGACCTTATCATTTATTTTTCACTCTAGTTTCATTAGCCCACTTATTTATAAGGTGCATCCATGAAATATGTTGGTCTTGCCATTTTCTATAGGGCGAATGTGCTACATAAGTGGGCACTAACATGGTTATGCCATTGCAACCTTTTTTTAAGATTTTTTTTAACCCCACGTGAGATATGTAAAATGAGAGTTGGGGTAAAGTAATTATTTCCATTGTGCCTAGTACTATGAATCAACATGCTTATGGCCATCTCCTAACTCTTGTCAAGAATCAAAATCCTGCACTTTTTCCAGTTTAACAAAACCATTTGAACTAATAAATGAAACTACGTAGTCTATTGAACCATGTTTTAGCAATACAACACAATGCTTCTCAAAATGACGAATTGGTTAGAACCTTGCCACACATGTATCCCCTTGTTTGCTTGTATAGGTCAAGCAGACAAGGTTGAGTGTGGGGCTTGGATGTATTTTCTTAATATAGATGCCCCTTGGACATAATTGCTTAATAGGAAGGATATCTAAGTTTGACAGTGTGTGTCCCCTATGTTAATGTCAAGGGGTTTACTCATATTTTCCTATAGACAAAAGAAAAACCAAGACTACATAGTTAACTAGTGCATGAATTAGGGGAGATGACTCCTTAATGTGGAAGTAATGATGATTTGCTACCAATATGAGAATAGAAAAAATATTTGAAATTTTGCAAAACTATAGGTCAAGATTGTTTATCTCACATTGATATACTTATATACACTACTCATTTGGAAGAATAATCTCATGATTGTTATGAATTGTCATTAAGAATACATTCTAACAATATTCTCCCCTAAAAAAAACGATGTAGGAGTAATATGATTAAGATATGGAATCCAAATGTAAATAGCCATCCTAATATCTTCCAGTTATCTCTTGCACGAGTGCTCAACTTTTATCTTTTATGGTTATAAACAATATTCAACTTATAACCGTTGAGTGCTCAACTTTTAGAGTTCAATTTGAACCTAACAGGTATTTCATATTATAATCCACATGACTTATTTTCTAGGTTTCTATGCAAATTAGCTAGTGCAAACAGTTTATTCCAAGAGTATACAATCTATGCACTCATTTATATATTTCACGTAAATTAGTGGAAAATAGCTAATCCATGCAGTTATTATGAAAGATAACCTTTCATTTTCCAATTTTTCTACAGATGCTTACTCTACAAAAAAATGCAATCACACAATGCATTTGTTATTCTGTTTTTTCTTATTTTCTTTGCAAAGTAGCCAATCTACATAATCATTTTCCATTTTTATGAAGTATTAAGCTCTATGTGTTGTCAAGAGTGGGATTTTGTCAAGAGTATTTAGTGGAAACTAAGATACCATTACTTACCTTTGTTGTTGTTGTTGAAGTTGATCATCATTACACATTGTACAGATTGAGGAAAACAAAATTTTAATGGTTGAACACCCCTATGTATCTAATGAATCCTATTTCCGGATTCATCACACACAATCTAAAATTACATCTTTAATTTATAAAGAACTGGAACTGAATTAAATGCATGCACTTCCCATGGATATAAGGGTTGAGATTGTGTCATACATTCTTTTCTATAATAATAATTGTATTTGCAAGATCTCATAGCATATGACCATGGTGGGTTGCTCCAAGTAAAACTTATAGGTGCCTTCCATAGAGATGCCCATGCCTTTTGTATGTAGATGGTCAATTCATTGAACTCAAAAATCAAAATCTAGTCATGGTGGGTTGCTCCAAGTAAACCTTGCAAGTGCTTTCAATACATTACAAAGGCCCATCCCTCCTCTACACAAACAATCGACTCATTCAATTTTAATGACAATTTCTCTATTTCATGTTTTTAATATGGTTTTTAAATATATATTTTTAAGCTCACAAGGCACAACTAAAAATATAAGTCCCATTACAAACTTTCTCTTCCAATTAAAAACCATAATATAAAATTTTAAAATAATAATAACAATTTTCATATTTTAGTAATTTTTTTTTTTAACTTTTACAAACGAAAGAATTTTAAAAGTAAGATGTTGACTGAAAAACAAACGTATACTCACTGAATGCTTAGGTAGGAGTTACACTTTTAATTTATCTATTCCAAATTTGTATGTAAAATGTAATAAAATGGAATCTTGATGGTTGTTCTTAATGTTCTACTTATTAGATGGAATAACCCTTTTGCTTCGATCAACTAAGGAATCCAGCAAGATGAGTTGTTGAACAACAAGTCCCTGCCCCTGCTTTTTTGGTTGAAGAGGCAGGAAATGAGTGTCCATTTTAAAGAAAAGGTGGTGGGGCGAGTTGATTGCTTCACTTTGACTTAACCATTCCTTATTCGACTTCTTTCTTGGGGCAACCTACTTTATAAGCCACATTGCATAGAGCAATCAACCTTAATTTCTTAGGAGTATTGGCCTAATAAATTGAGGTAAATTATGTCCCTAATTGTTATAGAACCTCTACCTGCCCACCCTAATGTCCTGATCATGTATAACAAGGCGATGATGTCTATGGTTGCAAAGACTTCCTCCGCATATATATATAGTTGTTCAAGAGACAAACACTCGCTCTCATCTCCTTATTGGTACGATGTACAATGACCATTAGCTCAGTGACCTTAGTTACCCAAGTAAGTGAGCTAAGTTAATCTCCTTCCTTCACCAAGTTAGCATTGAATTGGTTCATTAGTCAAGCGAACATAAGGGTTCATAAGGAAAGCGAACTAAGGCGCACATGGTAATAAAGTCTATGACCTTGAGCACAGTGCCCCCACCCACTGAGATGTAGGATTTGCATAGCTACTTAAGAGGTAAGATCAAGTGTTAGGTGAGATACGTAGGAAGAACCATCTGCATGTGAGATACGTGGGAAAAATATAAGCCGGAAAAATCCTTGATAGGAAGAATTGAACTAAAACATTGAACAATAATAAAGTGAACAATAATGAAGAGTAATAAAGTTTAAAAAAATATATTAAAAAATTCAAAAACAATTTATTATTTACACCTTTTAAATTAAAAACAAATTTACATTCTCCATCAAATATGATTTTTTTTTTACGACAATTCTATCTTATAAAAAATTAAAAAATATAAACTAAAACTGTAAGATTAATATTAAAACTATTAATTATCTAATGAAAATAAAAAATTAAAAAATACAAACTAAAAACTGTAAAATTAATATTAAAACTATTAATTCTCTAATGAAAATATCAAGACACTAAAACCTAACAACAAGAAAGTATATCCCTTATCAGAAAAAGTAAAATTTATATAAAATACAAAAAGTAAAATTTATATAAAATATAATAAAGTGTTTATTTCCATGTAATGAAGAAATATCAAGAAAATCTATAACTTATAAGATGGCCGTGTAATCCATGAGTCTACTAGTAATTTGTGGGATGCGCAATCTTCTAATGGTCTTGCTCTTACGCACGCAGAATTAGACATCGGATCAATCCACAACTTAGAAAAAACAATGAGCAGGTTGTTTGTGGGCTCTTGATCAATGGAAAATTCATGATGGTTTTGACCATCTAGTTCTTCATGTTTTAAATCCAATACGTCTGGAGCAAAATAGTGTAGTCGTCGGTGCATTAACATCAAGTGTGTCGATACATTATAATAATAATAATTTATTTTTAAGGTCACGACCAAGCTACACCAAATTGGTGTATGAGACCCCTTGTTTGTGGGACAAGGGACCCCCCTTTGCCCAACGATTTGACTGGTAAAGTCTATGGAGGTGTATACATACCCTACCCCCCTTTGGATTTGAACTTGTGACCTCTTAAGAGGAAACACATGTTCTTAACCATTAGGCCCACTCAGGAAACACATCAAGCATGTTATAATTTTGTGTTAGATAGTAACCTTTAGGTACAACTAGACTCTGTAGTCTTCAACTAGACTAAAGTTATAACTCTCATCAATGGCGGCCCTGGTAGTTCAATGGCGATACAAGAAGCCCTGTAATGGTGGCCCTAGTAGTTCAATGGCGGCCCCGATCTTTGAGGTGAGCTGGACTGGGTTTATCACATCCCAATAATATCCTCTACACTATGCACTTGTCATAGAATGCTTGCTCTACCTCCTTTGTGAGGTTTCCTTATCTTGGCTTAATTGATCTCTATAGTCTGCCTTTCAGTAATATCCCTTTCTCCCAGAGCTTATTATATCTCTATAGTCTGCCATCCATCCTATGGAGCCTGTTCTTCTACAGTTCTGTTATCCTTTTGATCGTCGGTTTTCTTCTTTTCTGACCAACAAAACAAACAATCTCTCTTGGCATTTTCTTATTATTTTTTAACTATATCCATTAATAAGAACTCACACTGATGGAGGCAGAAGTCAACGCACTCATGAGTGCGACTGACGAGGCCATTTGGAACATTGCGGGCCTCTTCACCTTGACGAACGAGCTATCCAAGCGCTCTTATCCTTTATAGTGTCCAGTTGCTTCAGTTTATTCGTCCTCTACCTCCGGTTTTTCAGCTACTCAGCTACCTTCTTTGACCACTATTGCCTTTCCAACTCTCACCTCTCCCCTCATAACATCCCCCTTTCCCCCTGTCATCTACACTTCAGCTAATCCATCAACCTTCATTTCTACTTCTCAAAATACAATTCACCCTGCGCCTTGCAGACCCCATTATCAACAGATTCCATACAACCTTCCCACTCTGCCTCCTTTTGTCCTGACTACAACAACATGTATCCCTCTCCTAGATACTTACAGGGGAACACCTTCTGGTTTTCGAAGTGATCTTGGTCGTCAGGCTATCCTTGACCCTCCCATCTCCTCTAGACCTGCTCGAAATATTAGCGCTCACCCACTTGGGGACAAGAAATTTTCTCAAAGACCGTGGGCTCCAAAAACAACAAAAAAGAAGCTAGTTCTTGGACTGGATATTGGCTTGGAGGAATCTGTCACTATGGCATTGTGCAATCTTGTAGGTAGACTCTCCTACAAACATCTCTGCCATACAGATCTGGATGATTGGATAGTTAAAACTTGGAGGCCATTACTTGGCTACACTCCCACCCTCTCCCATCTTGGACGTGGTTGGCTCTACTTCCATTTTAAAACTCATGAGGATTCCACATCCATTCGGGAGCGTCTCCGGACATTAGATGATAGCAGTCTTATACTGAAGTGCTGGAGAGTTATCTTTGACCCAACACAGGACTATTTCTACCTTCGACCCCTGTGGGTCCTCCTCCCTTGACTCCCCCTCTATCTCTAGAATGATAAGGCCCTTAAGGCTATAGGTAACTCGTTGGGTCGCTTCACCATTATTGATCCTAATACATTTGCAAGCCCAAATAAAAAATTGGCGAGGATACTTGTTGAAATAGATCTACATGAGGTTCTACTTGCTACTTTGGACATAGACTGGAGAGGACATATCACTCGCCAGAAGCTAGACTACCTTGGCATCCCTTTCAGATGTTCTCTCTGCAAACAAATGGGTCATCTGAGAAAGACTTGTATTGGCGCACTTGAAGTTGAATAGTCAAAAGAAACTATGCTTGAGCTTGCCTCCAACATGGACCTATCGAAATAGCACACACAGATACAAATTCTAGATTACCCTGAGGATGGCGCTACTACTGATCTGGACTCTATCTCTAGTAAGCTTAAAACTATCCGTCCGACCCTCTACTTCTCTCTCACATCTTTGGAAAAAGGATCTTTTAGACTCCTCCCAAGTCCTAAATACAGTTTCAACTTCACTCTCTCGGGGAGACTCCCCTAAAAAACCCTCAGAATCACTTTCCCCTCACCTCACGCCTAACTTGTCTAACAACCCTTTTGAATATATCACACCTTTTCCACCTGCAAAACCATCTATACACTCCTTTCCCACCTCTACTGACATCCATGATCTTCATACGCCCTATCCCCCACTTATTACAAATACGTCTCACCTTCCAAACCTCTCTCACACTCCTGCACTTAACATTACCTCGATTGTACCTGAGTTACAATACGATGCAATCTCAGATTTCCCATCGACCTGCCCTATATCTTCCTTAGGATTTCCTTACACACTAAACATTACACACTCCTCCCACAAGCCAGTTTCCCAACTTACTACTATTGCATCAACTTCTACGATATTCCCATCCTCTCTTAGTTCTCCTATGGTTCAGGCATGCATCCATATCCCACACATTACTTCACTATCCTTGGCCTCAGAAAGCTCTAGTGTCCAACCTTTAGTACAAGAGGACTTTCAACATCTGTCGGGCTTTTCTGAAACACAGTCTGGAGACACCACTCTAGGAGTTGTCTTGGACACATTACTACCATCTTACAAAGAAGTCCTATCCCCCATACCATTGCCTACATATCAGGGTACCACTCTTTTCCATCCACCAACTTTTGATACTGAGTTAAATACAACCGAGAACTCGACACCTAGGCTTGAAAAATATTACACTTGGTCAAGAGGGCATGGTTTTGAACATTCTCCGATCAAAACCCGCAGTGCTCGTCGCAAGGAGGGCAACTCTTCTTTACATCCAATGGTGTCATCACACACACCTTCTGATATTAGGGCGCTTAGAGGCATGAAATCCCTAGCAAGAGCAAAGCCATGATTTTTCTCTCCCTCAATATCAGAGGGGTGGGGGGACCCCTCAAAGCCACCTCCTTCAAAATACTTCTTACTCTTACTTCTTCTGACATCATCTTCCTACATGAAACACTGGTTGACAACAATAAGGCTCGCTTATTTTTAAAACAATTTCACTCTAGCTAGCACATCTGCTCAATCAACTCCCTCGTCACCTCTAGGGGTTTAGCAATGGCATGGGATCCCACTAAATATGATTTCCTCCCTTTTCTTTGTCATGGAGGTATCTTTCTCTCAGGTACTTGTCGAAAAAACAATAAAAGGATCAATCTACTGAACTTATATGGCCCCTGCTCTAATAGACAGAAATTCTGGGAGAAGGTTGAAGCCTGGGGACTTCTTGATCTTGAAAATCTGATTTTAGCTGTTGATTTAAATCTCACTCTATCTATTGGGGAAATTTGGGGGACAACTGCCAACCAGGATTCCCTGGCTGATTATTTCACAACACTCTTCTTAGCTCATAATCTTGTGGATTATGCTCCAGATACTTTGGCACCCACTTGGCGCAATGGGAGGATGGGAATAGACTCTATCTCTAAGAGACTCGACCGCTTCCTTATCTCTGATCAACTTATCACAACAGAAGATCGGGTCCACTCCTGGGTGGAACTTCCTTACTTATCAGATCATGGTCCAATTATCTTGCATCTGGACTCATCGTCACACAAAATTTCTTATCCATTTAAATTAAATTCTGATTAGCTACATGAAGACAACTTCAACTCTATTGTATCTGAAGTTTGGTCAGACCTACTCTTCCTCTCTGAATCCTGCATACAACGTTGTGTTATATGGAAGCTCAGGAGCCTTAAAGCTCGCATTAAAACGTGGACAACCACTCACAGGAAACACAATACACAAAGACTGTATGATTTTGAATCGGAGATACAACCTCACCTACACGCATAAATCAGCGTGGGGGTTGTTGGTGATAGAAGCTCTATTTTAAAAGGTTTGGAATCATAACGAAACTTGCTCCTCCTCAAAGACGAAGCCACCTGGAGACAATGCTGCTGAATTACCTGGCTTAAGTGTGGTGATCTCAACACCAAGTATTTCCATCAATATGCCAGCTCCTCTAGGAGTAAAAACCATATCTGGAAATTAGCAGATGAATTGGGCACTCTTCATGAAGGACAATAAGCTTTAAAACTAGCCGTTGTTAATTATTTTAAACCTTTATATGAGGCAAAATCTCTTGAGAATCTTCAATCTACAGTTACAGTGGCTAGGCTTTATCCACATGCTATTTTGGAGGAAGACTCACTCTTTCTAGACAACCCTTGTACGCTGTAGGAAATTCTGGCTACTCTCAAGTCTTTCTCAAAGGAAAAAAGTCCAGGCCCAAACGGATGAACGATAGAATTTTACCTAGATTTTTTTGATCTGGTTGGCCCGGATCTCTTGGAGCTTGTGGAAGACACTAGACTTAGTGGGAAGGTGACAGGAGCTTTGAACTCGACCTTCCTCACTCTTATTCCTAAATCTGCCTCCCCCACTACTTTTGGCGATTATAGGCCTATTTCCCTCTTCAACCTTTTCTATAAACTCATCTAAAAAATTATTGCAACAAGGATCAAGCCCATCCTCTCTCATTTTCCTTCACAAGAGAAACTAGGGATTTTAAAAGGTCGTCAGATTCTTGACGCTATTGGCACTGCCCAAGAGTGTTTACATAGTATCAAAAGCAAAAAATCCAAGGCCCTTATCCTCAAACTAGACCTCAAGAAGGCTTCTGATAACATCGATTGGGACTTTCTCAGAATGATCCTGATCCAGACAGGCTTTAGTCACTCGATGATTAAGTGGATCATGAGTTGTGTGACTAGTGCAAACCTTACCATCCTGGTAAATGGCGAATCTACTGACTTCTTTCGCATTGGCAGGGGTTTGAGATAGGGTTGCCCCCTCTCCCCGCTACTCTTTATTTTGGCTATGGAAGCCTTGAGCATGCTCCTCAAGTCAGGTCAAGCAAAAGGCAATATCATTGGTTTAAAGGTGTCCAGGACTATCAAAATTTTACATCTTCTTTTCGCTGATGATGTCCTCATCATGACGAATGATTGCATACAGGAATGGCAAGCGATCAATAAGAACTTAAAACTCTTCTGCAACGCCACAAGATTGTCGATTAATTGGGACAAATCATCCTTCCACTTCGCTAACCTGTAACAACAATCTCTGGATCAACTCAAAGGTATTTTTCCATACACCTCACATCTATCCACTGGTCTTAAATACTTGGGCTATTTTTTAAAATTTGATTCCTATAAACCAGGGGACCGGAATTGGCTTATCGCCAAAGTCCAAAAAAAGACGAGCCACTGATGCACACGCTGGCTCTCACTTGGAGGGCGCTTCACTCTCATTAAAGTGGTACTTGAAGGGCAACCTATGTACTGGATGGCTCTAACAGCCATACCTGCTACAGTTCTCACAAATCTCTGCAGACTGATTTATAATTTCCTCTGGTCGGGTTGCTCATAATTTTCTCGCCAACATGTCTGCAATTGGCAAACTCTGGCTAAACCAAAACATAAAGACAGTTGGGGACTTCGAAATTTACACCACTTCAGTCAGGCACTTGCGGCCTCCACCCTCTGTCATGTGCTGACTTCCTCTGGGATATGGCACTCCATCATTATAGAAAAATATCTCAGCCATCATTCTGTAATAAATTGGCTACAGACTGAACCCGTACACACCAACGCGACCAGGGTGTCCTCATACTTTTGGAGAAATTTAACTAAAGCAAAATCCTTGATCTCCTGCTGGCTCTGCTGGCTTCCAGGTTCGGGGCATTCCATTGAGCTAGGACGTGACCGAATTCTTGGACTGGGTGACCTCTCTATACTCCCTTCGCAGTTGGTATCCTATCTCCATACGAAAAATGTGTGGTTCCTTTACCAAGCGAGAGTCAGAACCAGATCGACACATATATCAGACAGTTGGATCTCGAGTGATGCACTCGACCTCAACACAGATCTTACACCTATCTGGAATAACTTTTGTCTTTCCCTCACTCTCTCGGGTATTCACCTTAATAATACAGAGGATTCGCTCCAGTGGTCGGGGGGAAACCACTCAAGACTTTTAACAGTCCAAAACACTTACGCAGATATTGCAAACTCTCACTGGCATACAATCATCAGTGGATGGAGAAAGCAATTGCAGTCCTGGCAGCTCCCGCTCAAAATAAAACTCTTTACCTGGATATTGACTGCGTACAAATTGAATACTTGGGACATTCTCTAAAAGAAAGGCTGGACTGGGCCAAATCTCTGTCACTTGTGTCACACCGATGCTGAAACTGCAGATACTATTTTCATTAACTATTCATTTGTCAGGGAAGTTTGGGACAGACTTACATTGACTCTCAATATCAAATCCACATGGGACGGGCCCAATCTCTCGAGCTTCTTTGATCATTGGACTCATTGAGAACAAAATCATAAGCATGTCCTTTCTCTGGTTTGCTGGTCTATTTGGCTAGTCAGGAATCAAACAATTTTTGAAAATGGAATCCCTTCCACTGGCATTGCAGTTTACAAAACTCTTGGTTTCCTTAAAACCTAGAATGGGCTTCACTTACACATGACTATATTGCAGTACAAAAATCAACTTCCTGACTTAGAGGACATCGCCACAGGCTGGTTCGACGGAGCAACACAATCAAATGGTGATCAAAGTGGAGCTGTAGGACTAATAAGAATCACAAAAAACTCCATTCATACATGGACTTTCAACTGTGGACAAGGCACCAATACCAGGGCTGAATTATTGGGCACCTGGGATATGCTTTACTTGGCTTCCAGACTACATATTGAAACCCTTCAGATTCTTGGGGACTCCAGGATTATTGTTGAGTGGTTGAACAAGAGGAGCGAACTTCAAGTAATCTCCCTCTCAGCTTGGAAGGACAGAATTAGACTTCTACAACTTGCCTTCAAAAAAGTCAGTTTCATTCACATCTATTGCCAGCACAACAAATCAACATAACTTCTCTCAAATGTTGCTCTCCAGAAAAATATGGGTGTCATAACATATAATCACTGGATAGATGGACATGAGGGCCATCCTCATTTTCTAACTCTTTTCTAAGATCTACTTCTCTCCCTGCATTGGTCTCCTTTGATAAAAAATCTGGAATAATCTTTGGGTCACAAATAAATTCTCGATTTTTTTAGAATCCTTTACTTGCATGTTGGGACTTCTCTCCCCCTGCAACTTTCTTTGTTTTTTCTCTCACCATTTCTTCTTATTTGAACTTTCCATCCTCGTTGGTTGAGAGACCACTATAGGCGAAAGTTGTTTATCTCATTATATTAGCTACTTCAACTGCATTTGTAACTTTGATTTGAAGAACACATTATATTATAATATAATGGAGAAATTTTCCCATTGGAAAAAGGTACAACATCCAACCGTTGGGTATAAGCATCATTAGCACGAAAGTGAGAATTAACAAACACTTAGATTGCTAATGCAAGAAGAAGAAGAAGCAATAATTATTCACTTTATTAAAATTTAAAAATACACCATCAGATATAAATAACATATTTATTTCAATGCTCTAACATATAATTAATACACCGACATTGCTATGAATGAAAATTGAAAGAACATGACATTGCTTTAAACAAAAATTGCAAGCAAACGCTTTGTATGGAAAAGTGGTGATTTTCACATATATTTCTGCCTTCGTCTACCTAGTGTCCTAGGTAGTGGTTTTCAAAATTTATTTCACTCACAGATGGCGTTGTTATAGAAAAAAAACATGACACATGTATGAGAGAAGGGCGGGTCAATTATTGTCCATAAAAGTTAGTGTATATAATAGTTATTTAGTCTTTAAAAGAGTCTGAATTAGACAACGTTCACGAGACTACTTTTGTTGGCGGTTGATGGTACCCTGAAAACAGATGGGAATAACCAAACAAATAGGTCGGTTAGGATAAATGGATTTTACATAACGACAAGGAATTACAAGACCGGTTCAATAGTTATTCAAGGAAAAACGTCAAATATTCGAGAAGTCAAGGTGGAGTGCTTCCCTTAAGGAAGGGCATTCTAGGTCTCATCTCTGCCTCAAGGTGAAGGTTTTTGATGTTGGATCCATGATAGTACAAGTTGGTTCATGATCAAAGCAATCCCATTTTCCAGTCGGTTATAATTTGTTTGTGGCGAAATAGCTGACTAGTTACGAGTGAGTGGGTACATTTTACGATTTGTAGGAGTAAAGGTTTTAATGAAGGATTCGACCTAGGAATGAAATATCCTGCTTGTTTAGTTCTTTATTTGCATATTCGTGCAAGCATAGGTATGGAAGGCCAACTAGAATAGATCGATTTTACAGACTTATTGGGCTTTCCCGCACCTAGGCGACCATATTCATGCAAGCAGAGGTACGAAAGGTTGGTCAGGATAGATAGATTTTACAGAGTTAAAGGGCTTACCTACACCTAGGCGATCGTATTCGTGCAAGCGAAGGTGGGCGACCATATTTGTGCAAGCAGAGGTATGGAAAGATATTTTGAATATTGTTGTCTGAATTAATGGGTTCAAAGCCTTTTTATCAACAAGCAAGTATTCTCCTTAGGCAGGTAGGTTTAACCTAAAACCCCCGGAAGAGGTACAAAAATCCTGTAAGATCGGAGAATAGTTCGTCCTGAATTCTGAGTTGTATGAGTGTTTCTAAGGCATGTGCAATATTATAATGTGATATGCAGGAAGTTTTTAAAAGTCAAATGAAATGGAATTGAAAGGGATGATGCACATAACCAAAGTCACTATTAAGAACTACTTGAGAAATATTTTAGCCCTATGGGCGCGTTAAAAGAAGAAAGGGGCAGTATTTTAATAGAAGCAGTAGCAAAAGACTTAAGGTAAAGGAGAAAGGTAATGTTGGGAAGAAGTCCTTGCACCCAATGGCACGGGGGTTAGGCTTTCCTTCAATCAAGCAAGAAAAAAAAACATTATGGGCATATCATAATTATTATACTATGAGGGAAGGAAAATTTTATTGCACGACTACAGAGTAAGTGGGGGTGTTATATTAGGAGCACCCAATGGGTCTTGCTAGTGCCTCCGTAGGGGACTGATTGAGCTTCACAACACCTTGGGAAGAATGGGAAGCAATTCAAACCTTGTTTGATCTTGTTGACTCCTACGTTCCTTGACTGCTGAAGAACTTATGCTTTCATTCTATCTTAAAGATATGCTTCCCTCCACCTATAAACACATTCAATCATAACAACCATGGCTTTATGAATATCTTCATAGTTAAATAGAAGCTTTTATAGATTTTGTTTTTACTTTACCTCATTATAAATCCCGATTATATATCACAAGAAATTATCTTCAATTTTGAAATCAACAAAGAAGAGAAAGAAGCCATAACACATAAGTTTGGGATGTTGAGCCTGTTTAAGTGTGGGTGCTCAAAAAATACATAGCAAGATAAGTCTAGACGTTGAGAAGAATTCTATGGATATGTCTGGATGTTGCGCATAATGTTATGGATTGAATGATCCATGATGGGATGCCCAAAAGTTCCCTCTAGGAGGGGATGCCCAAAAAGTCAATCAACGCAAGCAAGCTCCCAAAAAATACGCAGGAATGAAGGAGCCTGCAACACCTGCTTGGGATTCATCGACCAATTTCTTGAGGAGGAGAGACAAGTATGTTCCTGAGGAAGACATGAGGATGGGATGACATGCAACTATGAGCTGAAGTAGTGAATATGAAGGATTGGCTGATTTCTTGTACATGAGAGACATCTATGAGCCGAAGGGATGACAACTATCAAAATCTAGGGCACCGTTTGCATGGTAGTGTAGGTGGCAGTGGAGGGGAAAGAATGATGTTGAGTGTCATGAAAAACTTCTTTGTACGTGTAATCAAAGCAACTATGCTATAAACATTGGAGGAAGCCTAACATTTAATGTTAGGAACTAATGCTAGACACATATCTAGCATTAATCCATACTATCCAAAACTCTTGAAACCTCTCTCAACAATGTGAAGCTTATCCTAATCCTGCCTCGATATGAGGCCAAATAAGACCTCAAACTAAAAACATAGGATACAAAATGAAATTTGAGCTAGAAAATTGTATGGATAGGTAAAAACTTTGGTTAAAATGCTTTGTTTGTATTGGTTTACATGTAGGGATTGAAAAACCTATTACTAACAGTCCCTCAGCCCGAAGGGCAGGGACTAATAAAAATGTTTCATATGATTGATTTAGTTTTTATTAATTCTCGGCTATGTTGTCCATCAAAATATGCTCATTTATTTGTTAAAATTAATATATTTGATATTAGTTAAATTCAAAATATGTTCATTTATTAGTTAAATTCAATATAGTTGATACTGATATGAAAATTGTGTTGTCCATCAAAATATTCTTGTTTATTAGTTAAATTCAATATAATTAATGGCGTTGTCTAGCTGTTCTACGAAATGGCTTTTTTTCGTCGGAATCCAACGATATAAATTTACATGAATTACTATTTTTTGTTGTTCAAAATCCATTTTTGAATGCAGAAATGGATTCAACATGCTGAAAAACCCTTGCGGCACTCAGATTATACATAAATAATCACTCAAATTTACGAATCTAACAATTTCTCACCGTATTTCGAACAAATGTCCCCGAAAAAAATCGTCATTTCATAGAACGTTTAGCCTACGACATAATTAATTGCAAGCTTACTATTACTATTACTAGTGCATGTTAAAACAAGTATTATAGTAGCCAGTTCAATGTCTAAATTTGATTAATCTTCAGATATATATTAAGATAAGTTAATGTTTTTGGAAAATATTCATTATTTGAATTTAAAGAAAAAACATAATACATTTTCCTAATTTTATAATTTAGTGTATGTAATTTCTCATTGGTTAAAATCATTTTGATGTGACATTATTTCTTTGGTGTATGAAAATTTGTTTAGACTATTTGTTAGAATTAAAAATTAATTTAGAAAAAAAATCTACAAATTATATAACTGGCTAGTTTGTAGGCTCTGACATTGTACTGGTTAGCTTATAGTCTCTAACACTATGCTAGCTAGCCATTTTGTAGGCTCTGACACTACATTAGCTAGTTTACAGGCTCTAACACTGCACTGACCAGTTTGCAAGCTTTGACACTGCACTTGCCAGTTTCAAGCTCCGACACTATCCAATTTGCACACTTTAACACTGTAGAACAGAGCAACTTCTGTAGAGACACCTTCCATTTGGGAAGCTACATGCACTATCTACAAGATCTAGATGAGGATGACACACGGTTGTGGAGGGACAATGTTGATCATGAGTAGACCTATAAAATCGTTAAGCTATACCTACATACTTTCGTACCCGGGCAAATTGGTGCTTGTCAGAATCAACTGGTTCTCTTATTTGACTTAAGGTAAGACATCTTATCCAACCCATAACCTGGTTGCACTAATTGGAACTATAGAATCAATGTTTTTGCTACACATTAAGATACCAACCTTTCCCATTAGCAAATGAGAAAACAACTAATTGCTCTTCTATATTGTTGTTGCTTTTTATTATTTGTCTTTTGTTTCCTGTAACTACAGTTTTTGTTTACATCTACTACAATTAGAAGTTTGTTTCTATGACTTATGGTTAGTAGTTTTAGTAGTTGTAAGAAGCATACCTTAGAGATCATTATGATAATTCTCCAACTCAAGTGCTACTGTAGCCCTTGCTTGTAAATCTTGGTTGTTTCAGAAAGATTGTAAAAATCAAATTAGTGTATGCCTTTGAAAATTCCTCATGGAAGCTTGTAGGTTAATTCTCATCCGTGCTATATCGTCTTCCAAGTTTCTTAGTGTGTTGCCTTCAAATGGTTTTCCCAATGGAAATATTTGTCATGCACCTTCAACATTGTCACCTAGATACGGTTGGAGTTTTAGTTTATTTAGTTGACGTTCAATGCATGTAGAAGCATCAATGATGACAACAATGGTTTCACCCTAAACAAAAAATTCTTTCCTACTGTATTACACAAACATAGAAGGCTGCCATATCACTTTTCTGCATGATATCGTATTGAGACTTGCCATGAAGGAAGGAGATCTACCTGATTTATTTATGAAGGAAAAAACAAAACAACGAAATTTCTTAACCTTCCAATGAAAATTTCATGAAAAGTTCTTGAAAATTAAAAGCCATTGTTCCTAATGATTGTAACCATTGGATTCCTAGTACAACATCAACACCACCCATGGGTATAGAAATCATTGGACTATTCATTACATATTCCCCCAT
>SNQJ01S0001831.1:232027-252171 GCA_010110895.2 Picea sitchensis
TTTCCTCCAATTGTTGAGGTGTCAACCTTGTAGGTTGAGGTGTTTTAGAAGAAGGAGCATTACTCTCTCTATAGATGTTAGGATTGGTCCTTCTAGTAGCCATAGCCATATTTTTACTTTCAACATTTCTTGCCACCCTAAATACATTCTCTAATGATTTGGGTTCCTAAAGGCAAACCTCATGTTGAATGTTATCTCTTAAAGCTCCTATGAATACATCAATCAAGTGCTCATCTAGAATATTTGTTACATTTATATTCAATCTTTGGAAGTTCTCAATGTGCTCTGTAACTGGACCCTTTTGTTTGAGATTTATCAATTGGCTAAAGAAGGTATTGCTCCTTGTATCCTCATAGTGTGATATCATTTCTTCCGTGAAAATTGTCCAAGTGACGAGTGATTTGCGAGAACAAATCCATCTATACCATACAAATTGATTGGGTTCTAAATATAAAGAAGCAATTCGTACCTTTTGTGTATGTGGCACATTATGTAGATCAAAGAATTGCTCCATCTGAAGTATCCATGTGATAGGGTCATTCCCATCAAACTTCCTCATATCAATCTTAGGAACGTGGTTGGTCTTCAACCCAAAGTTAGAGTTTCTCCATTCTTGATTCACCTTCCTTGTGTCCTCATCATGAATTTCATGGGGTACATTTTCACTTTTAGGTGTCCTCTCTATTACGAAATTTTTCAATCCTTCCACGATCTCCTCTTTTAAACCATCCATCTTTGCCTCCAACTTAACTTCCATCTCTTGTAGTTCATCTTTTGTTACTGTCTTCTTTTGTAAATCATTTATGTCCCTACGCATTTCTTCACCTTCATCAAGAGTCCAAGTAGGATTGTCTGGCGGCTTATTTGGTGTATAAGTTCCCTTTTTTGGTGGCATGTTGGCCAAGTATCACTTGAAACCTTGATTTTGAGGTGGTTTTGCTAGACAATCTTCCTTTTATTATATCTCCAAAATTTCGGCCCTTTTGAGTATGATTTTTTTTTTTCCAGGTCTCTGATATTTGTTCTCTGCAATGCCACAGGTCTGATCAAAATTGGATGTGCCAAGTGGAATTTACGGTAACTTCCCCAGAACTTGTTGCTTTTTATCCCTTCCAGGAGATCTCACTTGTATAGCGTGCCCTGCACAAAATAATTGATATAAAATTATGAAACTCGTACCAGAACTACTGCAGTCAAAATAATTGAGTATGCAACTGGTCTCACTCAATTTGGATACTCTAGGAAGAAGTTATGATTGTTTTACCCAAAACATCTGCTTGAGACTACTCAATAGGACTAGTCAGATACCCTATATTCCATAGGGTGTATCTACAAATTTATGATGACCCAGAAGTTGAAATTGTTACCACAGATACCTTACTAATTTCTGTGAATAGCCTCCATAGTTCAGGGTCTGAAACGTTACAAAAAAAAAATTATAGTGAAAATTCCATAATGAATCAATTCAGGATGATTCCAGAACCCTATCTTACAAAGGCTGTATCGCCGAAAGTATAAGGCCTCAAGAGCTGAAATTTTAACCCAACGTACCTTGATTCGTCTACTAAATATCCTCCAAGTCGTTCCTTCTGAATCATTGTAGAAACAAATTTATAGTGAAAATACCAAGGTGTCTTAGATGTAGCAGCGAAACCCCAAGACCTTGAGCTCTGATACCATATGTTAGTAACTAAATATCAATATAGCACAGAAAAACCTTAGAATAAGTACTCAACGCCTTGAAAAAGAGATAAATTCATATAATAAGCCTCTTCGAGGGGGCAACCTCCTTATGCCCACATAAATGTTCAATTACCAGATGATTCCAAATGAAATTGTCTCCTTGGTATATACAAGAGACTAGGAGGTATAATTACAACTAATAGAATAAAGCCGACATAAATAAAATAACATTACTAATGTAATATGCCCCAATTAAGGGGTAATGAGCCACTATTTAGGGCTTAACAACAAAGCAAAGGTCGGATGAGTTATTGATTGAGGAAGGGGGGGAGTAGTTGTGCTCTATTGGAGAAACTTAAACCGACGAGGATGCTTCTTGCTTCACCTCTATAACTAGACATGAAACAACTATTTGTTAATATGCTTCCACTACTTGCTCACATTCTCGAACAAGTTCACCTTATTTTCGCCAAAGAATACAAAGCTACTATTCCAGGTCGAATGGAGGTCAAACCGTTTGCGTACATGACCTATTGTAGTCTAGTTGCAAAAATGTTAGGTCACCTTATTTTATTGGAATTATTAAAGAAATCATAGCTTGAGCCTCTCCAAATCCCATCGATCTTCTCCTCAATCCCCTTTTTAGATCTAGATCTAGGTCCCAAAACGTTTCTTTCATTTTTCTTGGCAGCAACATAACCATTAATATTACTCATAATCTCATTGCCATTTATGTTTACAACGAAATCTCCAAACTCGCCTATTTTTCCTCTTATTTATCGAGATCATGCCAAAGAGCAAGCTCCGTGTTTTCTTCCCAGGATGCCCCACTGTTTGAAATGTCCTTTGTTATTTGCTTGTTTGAAAGAGGGCTAGGACAACTCCATTGAGGAATGATGGCTACTGCTAAGCCCAAGGTTTGATGGAAAATTGAAAAACCGTATATAATATCTCTAGAAAGTTGGATTATAAACCCTCCCTACATTACGTAAAAGCATCTATATGGGATCTATAACAACACAACTATAAATCGTTGGCTTAAAACAAAGGACTATAATGGTCGCACCATACAAATAAAGTTTGTGGAAACCTAATTAAGCACACGAGGAACCCTTCGAGTACAAGACCCATCGCAGTGTGGTTTGACACGTGAATTAAGTTTTCCACCTGCCATCCCATCGAAAGATCCATGACATGGGTCCGATAAATTGATGTCAATCTATTTTTATGCACCAAATATATTTAACACAACTTATATTGTGTATGAAAGCTTCCAATCACTATTTCTCAAAACCTATGATGATATTTCTTTTCACAATAATAAACCTCTTCTATGAAAGTTAAGATTCGACAAATTTTATAGGATATCTATCACAAAGCATATGTCACTATAAACTATTTTTATTTATTTTTAATTGATTTGTTTATCCTTTCAATATGGAATAAATTTTATCAATAAAAAACCAACACACAAAAATAAAAAACTAAAAATTTGAAAAAACATTTCAATTTTCAAAAATTTCATTTAATACAATACATCACAAAACATTGTAATTTTTTTTATACATGAACAAAAAATAAATCCAGAATAAAGCAGGTATAATAAAAATAATTAAACACAAAGTTTAATAAAATTAATTATATTTGATTTTAAAAGATTTAAGCTTGTATTAATTAAGTATTGAATATCTCATATATCATTTGCAAAATATCATGGAGAATTTGCAAAATATTGTATCTTCTCAAGCTTCTTATGTAGTCGCGTTTGTATGTTTTACCACCTCAATGCTTCCACGTCTCATGGTTATTTGCATTGAATGCAAGCTATTTCACTCTTATTGCAAACCACAATTTAAACAAACAACCCCAACATCTTGCTTTAGTTCACATACTTCTTATGGATGTAATTGAGTTTTTTTACCATTTTATGCACAACTTGAAGTTATGTATAAGAATATTGTTTAATACATGTTTATATCTATATATACTCTGAGTGGTCCTAATAGTTAAGAACACATGTTTTTTCTTAAAAGGTCATAAGTTCAAATCCAGAGGGGGTAGGGTATGTATATCTCTATAGACTTTACCATAATAGTTAAGAACACATGTTTTCTCTTAAAAGGTCATAAGTTCAAATCCAGAGGGGGTAGGGTATGTATATCTCCATAGACTTTACCAGTGAAATCGTTGGGTGGAGTGGGGTCCCTTGTCCCACAAACAAGAGGGTCTCATACCCCAATTTGGTGTGGCTTGGTTGTGACCTTATATATATATATATAATTGCATTTTTCATATATATTGTCTATTATGTTTTTGTTTTTTTTCATTGGGATTCTAGAATAAATAAATAAAAATAATTTACTCTTATTTCCTAAATCATATGTAATATAGTTTTAATAGTCATCATCTTTTTAGTAAATCATCTTACAAGTTTGAACAATTCTCAATAACARTCTAAAAGATAGTGAAAAGCAGCAACCAATACCTGAGCTCACATAAGAGAGTAATATTCATAMAATATCCATCATATACCCCAAAAAGATGTCCATAAAAACCTACATCAAAAGCACAAGGCATATCTCCTCAAAAGAGAAAATCGTTGAAAAAAAGGATGATCATAATTAGAGAATTGTCCATCTTCAATTTCCTATATATGCTAATGACCTGCATCCAATAATATAGAAGCCTTTAAGAGCCCATCCACCAATTCATTCAGTTCCTTGTAGACATGATAAAAATAAATTTGATTTAAAAAAGTTGCAAAATATTGGATCTTCTAAAAAATAGGCCTCAACAAAAAGTTTTCTAATGAGAAATGCCCCCATGTCTAATTAATAACCCACCAGATAATCCCTAATTATTTGAATCTTTTGAACAACTTTCGAGCTACAAGCAAAAGAGTTAAATTCAAAGTCATCAATTCTGCAAAATTATTACAGCCTCCTCCTAGCCCAACTTTAAACTTTAACACATGAAAATCCTTCAAGAAAGCAACTCCACCTACCCCACTAACTTGTGGATCACCTTGTGCAACACCATTGAAATAAGCCCAAGTTATCTATCCACCTCTTCCACTATAATTTGTCTTGGAGGCTTTATATTTTTTGTTTGCTTAAAATATCCGAGTATATTCAGGCATTGGGAGCTTCATTAAATGGTTGGAGTAACATTGTCTTCAAACAAATCGACATTCCTCGTAAGCCAAATGCCCCATGCAATAATGGTTGGCAAAGCTCTAATTTTTTTCAAATTTATATTCTCATGCCGATACCTCAACCAATCCTCCAATGAAGGACCCCCTATTCATCTTTCAGCCTAGTAAGGTTCTCCACCTCTTTCAAAACATGCACATAATAAGGACATGCAAAAAACAAATGATAAATAATGTCTTAATCCTCTTTGCAGAGTGAGCACCTACTAGGACCATAACAACATCCCTTCTGCAAATTATCCCAAGTGAGAACCTTATTCTTGAGAACCAACCATATAAAATTTCTAGACTTGGGAGGGAATTTAAATTTCCATATTGACTTGTACCACCATACTTGATTTCCCAATTCATCAACTTCACATAGAACCTTATAGCCAAGCTATGGAGTATATCATCCTCATGTTGGATTCTTTGAACATAATAGTTCATCCTTTGAATCTTTAATCCGAACATGACTAGATCTTGAGGAAGTAATGTAACCTTCCCATGCTCAAGCCTCCTCTCCATGCAAACCTAATTTTTTTGTTGATTTTCAATCTTACCTCCTTATCATGGTGAGATCGTATCGAACCACTTGATTGAGAGTGAAATAATCACTCTCAGGTAAAGTGTTAACCAAATTTCAATTGAGTCTATAAATTTTACCACATCCAACCAAGGGATCTTCACCTAATCTAACACTATTGCCTTTACCCAACTTCCAAACTAGCCATTGCCCAACCACTAGAAATACAAATGTACCACAATTCCATACAACATATTGATTATGAAACGTTATAGGCTTCCTAATCTAGACTTCAAGACTTTCACACGACACATATTTTTGAATAACAACTTGTCTCCAAAGGCCTTGACCTATGATCGATCTCCACCCACATTTTACAGCCAAAGCTTTTGCAAATTGATGAATGCTTTTCAGTCCCAATCGACCATATTCCTTGGGAATTGCATTTTTATGTCATTTTACCCAAGCCATACCACGCTTTTCTTTATATCTAGACCAAATGAATCTAAATCTTATCCCCTTTATCCTCTCGAGGACTCCTTTTAAAATGAAGGCTACTAACATCCAATGAACCATAATGGCTTCTAAGGCTCACTTTGCTAGAACAAGCCTCCCCTCTATAGTCATTTATTACACCATAATGAAATCCTTTTCTCTACCTTCACCACTAGCCAATCCTCATCTCTCAACAAAGCCATTTAGCTTTGTATAAAAACTAAGATACCTTAATCCATTATGAATAGTAGTTTATTGAAAGGGGAACGACCGGGAACGAAGTTTGACATTATCTTCATTGACCCCTAAAAATGAGATTGTAGACTTTCCCATAATGATTTTCATTAATATTATAATACTTTATAAATCTAAGATCTCTTTCGATTTTTGTGCGTCTCTTCTTGAACCATCACAAAAGAGTAACTTATTATCTAGAAATAACAAATGAGAAAGATAAAGAGAACCACCGATTTGTATACTTTTAAATGAGATTATCTATCTCAACCCTCTTCCAAGCCAAAAAAAAGTTGAAGATGAACCATTAATTAGAAAAGAAAATGACACCGAGGAAACACAACTCGTCACCCAATTACAAAATGAACACTAAAGTGCAAGTGAATGAGAATCATCCTTAAAGATAACCAATTGACCCTATCACAAGTCTTCAATATATCCACTTTAACAACCATAGCTTGCAATCTTGTAGTCTTTATAGAGTGAATACCCTCTTAATCTACACATATAGCTTTATGAATATGCATGCTCGATAAGAATCCAAATTATTCATTAGATATGGAAGTAGATAACAAAGACTTTACTCTCATAGCTATAATCTTTGACAAAATATTATAGATGCACAAAGAAATAGGTATGAATTCCTAGAAAGTAGAGGAATCATTGGATTTGGGGATTAGGGCTATAAAAGTAGCATTGAAAGTAACAATCATATTCCTAGATCTCTTGTATTCATCAAGAACCCTCAATAGATCCTCTTCCATAACCTCAAAGTAACCTAAGAAAAACTATGTGTGCCAACGATCAAGCTCGAGGCATTTTTCCTTTTAGAATGCATGAAGCACAATTTACAACTCCTCTTTTGAGACTTTCCCCAATAACCTATCATTGTCGTCCTCATTCACAAATTTGGGAAAACAAAGTCGTCATTTTAACCACTTCTACTACAGTAACCCGACTTGTAGCCTAATATATCTCATTAAGATGATCTACACCAACTCTTGCAATGTCCTCAATGTTGGAAGCCACTGAATCATCATTCCTATTTATCTTTCACATAGTATTAACATTCTTTATATCTATTGCATACCAATGAAAAAACTTTGTGTTTTCATCACCATTTTCTAACCAATGGGATCTACTTTTTAATCTCCAGGTTGCCTCTTTATCCACTAGAATCTTCCTTTTCCTTTGCTCTAGATGGTTAACCCTGTAATTTTTAAAGTTGTGAAGTAAAGAAATGCCTATAGATTCTTAAGCAAAACAAAAATTAATCAATGGCTCATACACATAGTACACAAAGATTTACACCGAAAACCCTCAACTAGGGAAAACCTTTCAACTCTTCATTATATTAATTTCACCATTCACCATACAATATATACAATTTTTTTATGTATTCTGTAGATACCAAAACCCTGATCCCTTAATCCGAGATTAATTTAGAAAACTGCTAAAAATAGCAAAAACCACCCAAAAATAAATTTCGCGGCGCTGACCCGGGCTATTGCCCAGTGCCGAATGCTGCGCATAACTAGAGGGGGCCATACCTGGCCCCCCATGGGATCCCCCTAGGAAGCTCCCAACGCACATGACACGTAGAGCACTACTAGAGGGATCGTCAGATGTAGTTGTCGAATTTGACACGCCCACACACACACACATGCAAAGAATATAACATATACTCAACATTCTCCCACTTATTGTTTTCTTTGCATCCAAGGGCCCACGTGATTATATAATCAAAAATCCAGGGCAACAATGCCCATTGTTACTCTACACTAGGAGAACTTTTCTATGCTCACAGACTTTGTCAATGAATCTGCAACATTCTTCAAAGTGTCAACCTTTTCCAGAAACACCTTCTTTTCTTACACCATGTCTCTCACAAAGTGATACTGAACATCAATATGCTTTGTCTTCAAATGATAAGCTAGGTTCTTTGCCAGGAATATTGTACTATGACTATCACAATCTAATCTCACTGCTTGTTGTACCAACCCAATACCTGAACACAATATTTGTAACCATATTGTTTCCTTGCTTGCATGAGTGGCTACCATGTATTCAACTTCTATAGTTGAGAGTGCCACTATAACCTATCTTTTGCTCATCCAACTGATTTCTCCTCCTAATAGGTTAAACACATACCCACTTGTAGAACTTATGCAATCCAGATCTCCAACCCAGTCTGCATCAACAAAACCATGTATGTCCACCACTATGTCTAATCCTAGTCTTCCTTGGTAGCACAATCCATAGCTGGTAGTGCCACAAAGATACCTGAAGACCCTCTTTACTGTTGTCCAATGCTCCTTCCCTGGTTTTGACATATACCTTCTTAAAACTCCCACTGCATGTGCAATGTCCGGTCTAGTACAGACCATTGCATACATAAAACTGCCAATTGCACTAGCATACAGAACATGGGACATGTCCTCTTCTTCTTCCTGTGTCTTAGGACACTGATCTGCAGATAACTTTACACCTATAGGAATAGGAACCTTGACCAGTTTACTTCCATGCATATTAAACCTCTGCAATATCGTCTCAACATATTTTCTCTGATTCAACTAGAGTTTCCTGTTTGCACAATCTCTTTTAATCTCCATTCCCAGAATGAAGTTAGCATCACCGAGATCCTTCATGTCAAATTTGGAGGATATCTGCTTGGAATATACATAGTGATTAGCCCTGCTTCTCACAAATCCCAATCCAAGAATGTATGTGTCCAACTTTTGGTACCACATCCTAGGTGATTCTTCAGACCATATAGTGACTTCTTTAGCTTACAAACCAACTCTTTCTTTCCCTTCACTAAAAATCCTTCTGGCTGCTTCATGTAGATTTCTTCTTCCAGATCCCCATGTAGGAATGTTGTCTTCACATCCATCTGTTCCACTTCAATATCAAAAGCAACAACAATAGATAAAATAAATATAATAGAAGTTAACTTAGCAACAGGAGAAAAAATCTCACCAAAGTCATTTCCCTCTACCCGGGAATAACCTTTTGCTACTAACCGAGCTTTGTATTTCTCCACTTTACCTCGTGCATTAAACTTCTTCTTAAACAACCATTTGCTACCAACATATTTTCTTCCAGCTAGAAACTCAACTATATCCCATGCCTCATTCTTATCCAAGGCATCCATTTCTTCAACCATGGCCTTCTTCCAGAGTTTACTGTCCTCTGAATTCACTGCTTCCCTGATAGTTCTAGGATCATCATCAGTAATAGATAAGACAAAATTGAAACGAAAATTAGGTGAACTATACCTTTCTGGTTGCCTTTTATCTCTTACTGATCTCCTCAATACTGGGGTATGAGGTTCTTCTTCTTCTTCTGCTTCATCTTCTTCAGATGATTCAGATTTTGCATCATCCAACTCAAGCTCTATTTTCTCAGGTTTGTCTTGTGTTGGTAGGAATTTCTGTTTGGATACATCTTTTACCTCTTTGAAGACAACATCTCGACTGTAAAGGGTCTTCTTCGTTTCTAGGTTTCAAATCTTATATCCTTTCACACCATCTTTATAACCAATAAAGATGCACTTTTCAACCTTTTTATCCAACTTACTCCTATTTTTCTTTGGAACATGTACATAAGCATCACAACCAAACACTCTAAGATGTTGAAGAGAGGGTTTCTTTCCAGACCATACCTCGTGTGGAGTTTAATCATCCAACACTGATGAAGGTGATCGATTGACTAGGTAACATGTTGTACCCACTGCCTCTGCCCATAATTCTTGTCTTAACTCGACACTGTTGAGCATGCTCCTTGCTTTTTCCACCAGTGTCTTGTTCATCCTTTCTACAACTCCATTTCCATGAGGAGTGAATGGAGTAGTCTTCTGCCTTGCTATACCACACTTCTTACATAATTCTTCGAATTCATTTCCACAGAATTATCCACCATTATCTGTTCTCAATACCTTTATTTTCTTCTTTGTCTGGTTTAGACTAGAGCCTTAAACTCTTTAAATTTATCAAATACCTCAAATTTCTTTCTAAGAAAATAAATCCATGTGTTCCTTGAGAAATAATCTATGATTTAAACATAATACACAGATTTACCTAGGGATGGAACAGGAACAGGTCCAAACACATCACTGTTATCAACTCTAAGATCCCCTTTGCTCTTGTAGCACCAGATGGGAATCTTAATTAATTATGTTTACCATATGTGAAATGTTCACATAAATCAAAATCCAGAGTGCAATTAGACATACCTTCAACCATACCTTTACCATGTAGTGTTCGAAGGCCCTTTTCTCCAATATTCCCCAGTCTTTGATGTCACAACATGATATTCTTTTCATGGACAATATTGGTCTTTTCTCCTTCATCTCTCTGCTAAGGGACAACATAATTGTTACACCCATCAGTATAAGTGTTTCCCAACAACTTGTACAGAGTTCCACACTGAACTCCCCTCATCAACACCATTTCCCCTCGTACCATCTTGCAAGTGCCCTTTCCCAATACAATATCCACTCCTGCATCATCCAACTTGCTTACAGATATTAGTCTCCTGGCTAGTTTTGGAATGTGAAGAACCCCAGGGAGAGTTTTAATCCTTCCATATTTTAGCAACAAATTAACCCTTCCATGTCCCATGATTCTGGCTGTTGAGTCATCCCCTAGGAATACATCACCACCATCGTATTTTTCATATTCAGAGAACCACTCCGTGTGAGGAGTCATATGGTATGACACACCTAAGTCGATCAACCATACATCACGGTCTGCATGTATACCTGCAGATGCCAGGTATACATCACCTCCTTCTTTAGTGGAGGTTTTCGCCTCTATGGAAGAGGTACTATTAGATCCCTTTGGTTTATCAACCTTCTTAGAATTGCAATCTTTCTTATAATGCCCTGTTTTACCACACTTCCACCATTTCCTCAAAGATTTTCTTAGAGACTTAGATCTACCTATAGATTTAGATCTTCCCCCCGAAGACTTACCAGGATTCCTGTCTTGAGTACGACCTCTTACAAATAAAGCATTTGTGCTATGACCATCCATGCTTTTCCGCCTCATCTCTTCAGATAAAAAGGATGAAACTACATCCTCATACTTCAATGTATATTGAGTGGTACTACCAATTGCTACAACTAGATTATCCCAAGAGTCTGGCAAAGAACATAACAAAGTAATACACTTATCTTCTTATGCAATCGTAATATTAACAGATACAAGTTGACTTACCAGAGTATTAAAGGAATTTAGATGTTTTGTTACAGAATCTCCATATTCCATCTTAAGATGATACAACTTCTTTATAAGAAACAACTTGTTTACCAGGGACTTTGATTGATACAAATTCCCTAACTTATCCCATAGTTCCTTGGTTGTAGATTCTCCTGAGACATTCAACAACACCGAATCTACCAAGCGAAGTCGAATAGTACTCCTTGCTCTTCTGTCCAACTTCTTCCAATCTTCCTTCAACATACCAGTAGGTGGTGTACCAGTAGGTTGTGTACCAATTGTCTATGTTCCAATAGGCTACGTATCAGTAGGCTGTGTACCAGGATCCACATGGATCCATTGTTCTTTGTCTACAAGAAGGTCCTCCATCTTCAGCTTCCATGGCTCAAAATTTTTACCGTTGAACTTCTCTATTTCGATTCTAAAAGAGCTCGCCATTCCTCTTTATACACTCGAATAACCACTACAAAAGCTCTCACTAAACCTAGGTTTATCACAGACCCAAGATAAACTTGATCTATCAAGACCAAGCAAAACCCTCAACAACAACGTCCCTCTAAAGCCAAAAACGAGCTCTGATACCACATGTAATTTTTAAACCTGTGAAGTAAAGCAATGCATTTAGATTCTTAAGCAAAACAAAAATTAATCAATGGCTCATACACATAGTACACAGAGATTTATACCGGAAACCCTCAACCAGGGAAAACCTTTCAACTCTTCATTATATTAATTTCACCATTCACCATACAATATATACAATGTTTTCAGGTATTCCGTAGATACCAAAATCCTAATCCCTTAATCCGAGATTAATTTAGAAAACCGCTAAAAATAGCAAAAACCGCCCAAAAATAAATTTCGGGGCGCTGCCCCGGGCTACTGCTCGGTGCCGAACAGTGCGCGTAACCAGGGGGGGCATACCTGCCCCCCCCTAGGACCCCCCTAGGAAGCGCCCGACACACACGACATGAAGATCACTACGAGAGGGATCGTCAGACACATTTGTTGAATCTGACGCACCCACACACACACATGCAAAGAATAGAACATATACCCAACAAACCCTACACTTATACTCATCATTGGGATAAACGACCATATCTTAGGTATATAAGTCTTCTAACTCTACCTCTATAGATACAATTCCATAGTCATCCTTTTAACATTTTCACATGTCCCTAGTTCAAATCTTCATGTTTGATCGTCTTTAGATTTTCCTCAAATTGTAAAGCAAAAAACATATCCGAGGACCCATCGTATGACACCCACTTTCCCATTCAAACAAATTCTTCTTCCTCCAACCAATTTGAATTAAACTTGAATGGGCTTGGGGATTTTCTCTCTAATGATGCAATTTCAAGGAAAATAAGAAAGTGATCTAATTGTTGGGCCCTTTGGGCCCTTCGTTTTTGGATTAGAAGCTCCCCAAGAAGGACGACTGTCCCAGTTTTGGTTTAGCACGGGTTGTGCAAGCTACAAAAGAAGCTGGACAACAGAGCAAGGAAAACTAACAAAAATCGATTGCGGAAAAGGATAGTGCAATGCCAGCAAAGCAAAAGCAATTGCAACAAAACAAGAAAGAATGCGAGCCCAAACCCAGAAGATTCGTCTCAACTTATATATATGAGATATATATACGATTGTAAAGGGGTTCAGAAGATTCTAAGTTTTGAAGGTTCTATTAGGGTTGTTCTTGTTGTTGTTGTCTATTTTTGATAAGTTGGGTTTTAGTTCTATAAATGTAATCTGTATACAGTTTAGGTAGATAAGAGCTCTACAACATGGGTCCAGAGCCAAAAATCTATAACAGAGCATTACTTTGTATCTTTGAGGTTGTATCTGATAAGATCTGATGATAATATATAAATAATAATCTAAAATTTTGAAATATGTTGCGTCATTCTATGATCATGCTTATGCGTTGTATCTTTACAGTACTTCTTTATGATTCATAAGTTCCATATGATGTTTCTGTGTATGAATGATTTTCGCAACCTAAGTAGCTTTAGTTCCTGTGTGTATGAGCTCATATATGTTCTGTAGTTATCCTGTCTTGCGCAATATCATGGTGAATCTTGAAGCTTCTGTGAACTCACCTAAGTATTCTCCTTTCCCTTCCCTATCCTTTCATCTTGGCTGCGCTTCGGGTGGGACTTCTTCTCTTCGGAGGAGATGAAAATGCTAGCGCTCTAGACTACATGGTACCTTTTGTTGGTAACATGAGAAGGACCCCGGTCTGATCAATTATGCACCAAAAAAATGGTTCCATTGTAGGGACCTGCGTTAAAAGGGAACCTGGAGGGAGGATGCTTCCGCGGATTCACAGATCTAATATTCACCAATGGTGGGAGAGAAATTGCGACGAATTCATATGGAAAGAAGTGGAGATGAGAAGAAAATCTGTGAAAGATACTTGGGAGGTAGTCTTTTACTCAGAAATATCGAGCGACCAGTACAATATATTCTGGGTTAAGTTCTCGGAAGAACTTTTCCACTGGATAGATAGGCTCCAAAAGCCTCGGAATTCCAAGAATGAGTCAAGAGGACATGTACTTGGGATACATAAAATATTGCAGCACTTCATCAGCTGGATTGTCCAGTCATGCGAGCGATTGATTTCTGGGTCAATACCACATTAGAAGGATACATTATTGAGTTTGCAGCTGAGAACCACCAATATTTTTCATGAGCAGAGGCGGATTTCAAGAAAGACACAAGGGGAAGACTATTGAGAGAAATCCACTTGTGGATTAAGGTTTTCTTGATGGAAGAGGGGATGTTGACTATGTCTCTGACTGAGATGGCAATGTAAACACCCTCACTTGGCGTAGGGAAAGTTTGGAGTGGATTCATGGTTTGAGAGAGGGGAGAGGGTTCTTTGACAAATGGGGGAAATAGTAAGAAATTGACTCAAGAGACGAGAGAGCCTTGAAAAGAGCCACCATAGTTGAGAAGTGGTGGTGCGATAAGATAAAGAAAGCAACAAAGCAATCTGAGAAGTTGCAGAAAGAAGTTGGACCAGGAGAAGTAGAGGAAAGACAGATGGAAGAGTTGTGGAAGATGAGAAGACAGGAAAGACTGGCCAGTCAAAGATTAAGTGAGAGTGAAGCGCAGAGAGAAAGAAGTCCCCAGGAGGGTGGACAAGAAGGAGAAGGTGTAGAAGCAAGGGAGAAGGAAGCCAACATGGATATTGAAGAGGAAAGAGAAAATTCAACTCTGATGCCAGGAAATATTGAGAATCCGACTGAAGAAACCACTCCAGAGGAAGAGAACGAGACCCTCCAGATCAAAGAAACCCACCCCGAAGCCAGTGGCGCTAGCCCCGAATCACCCATACCCCAAGTGTCTTCTATACAAGTGGTAAATTCAATACTACCTTCTCATGCTAATTCTGTTCCAGTTCAATTAGTTAGTCAGTCGCAACTGGGAAGTGCAAGTACATGGAGGATATTGGGATCCTTTGGTAGGTCACAACCAGGACCGTTAGGTTTTATTTTGATAGGAGAAACAAGATCAACAATGGTTGGTCATTTAGGAGGTTCGATTGCTCGATACCCAGAATTCTGGGGTAAGGGAGGCAAAGATGTTGAACAACATTGGTTCTTGTGTGAAGCAATCTGGAGGTCTAGAGGGACTCTAGACGCAAATAAATTGGTTGAGTTCCATACTATCTTGAGAGGTCGTGCTCTCAAATGGTACATGAATTTTATTGAGCCAGGGGTGCCAGGAATGCAAGGTAAAGTATTCACACTTGACCAGGTAAGGACAAGGTTTATAGCGGAGTTTAAGCTACCTCAGTCAGAACAACAAGCTTTGTCTGATTTGCGCGAGATTCAACAAAGGGAAGGTGAATTAGCCTGTGAATATAGCCATTGGTTTAAAGATGCTATAGGGAGGTTAGCACATCCAATTCATGAGGAACATCAAAGAGAATGGTATATTCAGGGATTGATACCTCCGACACAGATTCCGTTAATGCAACAATGGATAGCTACTTTGAGAGATGCCTTGGAACAATTAATGAAAATTGAAGCCATGGCAGGATATCCGGGGAGCCTGAGAGTGACCAGACCCCCAACAGATGCAAATTTGGCGCAACTACAAAGGAAAATATCAACACTTACAAAGAAGATTCAAGAATTGAGGATACCTAGACCAGGACGACTGTAGGTCTGGTGTACCAGATGTTACACAGAAGGACATCTGGTAAATGAATGAGGGGAATGGGACCTCCTCAGAATGCGATGGGACCCTCACCAAGACCCATGGGAGGAGTTGTGCAAGTATCAACGAATATATGATTCCATAACTCCACCCCATACCATGCTTTTCCAGGTAGCGAAGCAGTACTAGTAGTTGGGTATTGCGAGATTTGCTGAATCCATGGGCATGGACCGAGACAGTGCCCCATTATTCAGAAGTATCCAACAATACCAAATATTGTACACTGTGAGTTTTGCGCATATACCACACATACTATTGATCAATGTAGAGCATTGGATGCACTTGCAACCAGGTTGAATCGAATAACATTCAGGGTGAATGAAACCCCTCAGGGACCGGAAAGAGGTCGAGGAGGTGGAGCCAGAGGAGACTTTAGAGGAGGAAGAACCGGGGGAAGAGGGACAAGTAGATGCTACAACTATGACGAGCAAGGCCATATGGCTAGAGACTGTCCTCATCCGAGACGACCATGGTGCTCTCACTGTAGAACCAATGGGAACGCAACTGAAGACTGCCCATAACTAATTGCAAAATGGGAAAATTGGGTACGTCAACGAGGAACTAACCTCATCAGTTCAGAAATCAATAGAGTTATTAGAGGACAATTACCCAACCTTAATATCGTCACTCGATGAGGGGAAAAGATAGGATCTAATGCTGATAATTTACCTCAGATCCAGAAAGCAACACCTAAAGAAGACATGTATGACCCTCTGAAACAAAAGTTGTTCTTTAAAAATGCCATAGAAGTATTTCAGAATATCCCTAGCCTTGAGATGTAAGAGAAACCCCCTCAACCTAGTGTTTACCCTAATATTGTGCAAGTCCATGCTTTACCCCCTGCACCCAGAAATCCTATAGTCACGATGAGACAACCTGAGCAACCACAAAATTTAGTCGATCTTTGGTTTTATTTATTTTCTGATCTTCTTGGGAATGACCAGTTATCAGAGAAGTTGTGCAATGCGCTATAACTAGTTTTAGGGAATGAAGAACCCACATAAGCAAGAATAAGGACTAATCTTCCTGAGAAGAGTACTCAGAGAGTGCAGAGAAGGAAAGTACAAACTGGAAAAGAGTTTAGACTAGTATCCCAGCTAGATGAGTTTGACATTAAGGATGTTATGTTGGATCTAGGATCTAATGTTAACATACTTCCTAAAAATACTTGGGAAGCCTTAGGGAAACCCCAATTGACATATTCCCCAATTCAACTAAGAATGGACAACCAATATTGTATTTTCCCAATAGGAAGACTGGAGAATGTGGACATAGATGTTGTAGGAGTGAAGACTGTAGCTGATGTTGAGGTGATCGAAATCATGGGGGATAAGGACCCTTATCCTACCCTACTTGGTATTGATTGGGATTATGACAACTATGCAGTGATTGATCTAAAGAAAGACACTATGACATTTGAGGCAGATGGAATCAAGGTAGTTCAACCCTTGTATCCATATGTAGGCCCCGGATATATGGAACTAATTCACAACAATATGGAGGGAGAAGGCTTGAATCAATTGTACACTATAACAACATGAACAAGACAAGATTACATAAACCCTACTACTGATGGATCAGTAAGTTGGAGGAGTATACAATCAACGAACGAAGAGTCAGAACTAGCATTTGAAAGTTGGCAGCAAGGCTCATATGAAAGATTCTCAAGAAGATGCACAACTGTCAGGGAAACTAGATGGGTTGGAACTGAGGTCAGAGAACACCCAATATATGATGGTACCTTAGGACTTGAAAGTTTTTTGCTCGACATGGAAGAAAAGGTAGTTTAGGATCAAAGGATCTTTGTAATGGATTTAGCCCTTCAGGACACCGCTGCCAGATGGTGGGCCAATCACAAAGCCTTACTAAAAAACTGGAATGATGTGAAGCAAGCTATCAAATATAGATTTCAAGATAAATAACAGTTGGAATCAGACATGCAGATGGATTTCTAAGTTGTGCAACTGTTCAATGAAGATTCTGATCCTAAAGTACATATTGAACAATGCATGACACAGTGGCAAGTTGCAGAAATACCATCTCACTTCTGGGTTCGGGTATTTCCCCACTCACTAGGACAAATCCCAGAATTTTGGTTCATGCATGAAGAAACCAGAAGACAGACTAGTGGCTGACAAACATTGGCAGATCACTTTTGTAAGGACTTCTTGTTTACAAGCAAGTACCCTGAGTTTGAAGTAGTCCTGCAAAGAATTAAAGAATTTCTTTTTACATAAAATAGTAAAAAAAAATCAGACCTAGTGGTATGTGAAAAGCATAGCCGAGAACTTCAGACTAATCTTCACCCAACCTTAGACAAGAAGCCTATAGAATGCTATAAGATTGAGAGGGATTCAGAAATCCCATATGATTTAGAAGAATTGAGAAACTTAGCCATTAAAGAGACACAAGGGAACAAAGAAATCCAGAACATCATACCCAGTCAGACTGATAGTTCTTATAATCAACCATTGAAGTTGCACAAAGTCAATATAGGGACCACAGATCAAACTAAAGTAGATATGGTGGGAGATTACTGGGATGAGAAAACTAGTTAAGAAATACAGAGTTTGTTGCGAGAGTATGAGGATTTGTTCCCAAAGACATTTTCAAAGTTAAAAGGGATCAAAGGAGTTATGGGAGAAATGAAAATTGAATTAAAACCAGGATCAAAGCCTGTAAGGCATAGAACATACCACCTTAACCCCAGAGTGAAAGAGAAGGTTAAGAGGGAAATAGACAAGATGCTTTAAGATGGACTTATTTTTTCAGTGGAAGAAGCAGAATGGGTCAACCCAATAGTCATCTAGAGCAAGAAAGGCACAAAGGATATTAGGGTCTGTGTCGATTATAGAAGCCTTAACTTTGCCTATGTGCATGACCCTTTTCCAACACCTTTTATTGATGAGGTGCTAGAACAGGTTGTGGGGAGAGAGTCTTACTCATTTACAGATGGATTTTCGGGGTATCACCAAGTAAGGATTGCCGAGGAGGACAAAGAGAAGACCACATTTGTAACAAAATGGGGGTCATTTGCATACAATGTGATGCCATTCGGCCTAAAGAACGCCCCTGCAGTTTTCTCCAGGATTGTAATAGAAGCTTTACGAGAATTTATTCACAAGTTTATAAAGTTTATATGGATGATTGGACGGTATACAGTCTGCTCAAGGAACATATAGCGCTACTACGTTTGATGTTTGACAGATGTTGGGAATTGCAGATATTGTTGAATCTCAGAAAGTGTATCTTTTGTGTGCCACATGGAAATTTGTTGGGCCACATAGTATGCCGAGAGGGAGTACTGGTAGACCCAGCGAAAGTTGCAGTTATTGTGAACATGCCGCCACCTATGAGTGCTAAGCAGTTGCACTCCACGCTGGGGCACACAGGGTACTACCATAGGTTCATCAGAAGATATGAAAATATCACTACACCTATGGAAAATCTACTTAAGAAGGTCGAAGTGTTCCAATGGACCCCAAAATGCGATAAAGTGTTTGAGACCCTAAAGGAGAAACTCAGTACAACACCTATTCTAATATTTCGAAATTGGGAAAACAAATTTCATGTCCACGTAGATGCTTCAGGTATTTTCTTGGGAGCTATCGTAGCGCAACCAGGAGATGGAGCCATGGATCATCCTATCTATTTTATGAGCAAGAAGTTGTCACAAGATGAGCGCAACTATAAACCAACAGAAAGGGAGGGTTTAGCTATGATTTACACTTTGCAGAATTTTAGACATTATTTGTTAGGTTCTCATTTTAAGTTCTTTACTGATCATTCTGCATTAAAATATCTAGTTAACAAACCTGTGTTGGAAGGGATACTTTGTAGATGGTTGTTAGTGTTTCAGGAATTTTCTTTTGAATTGATCATTAAGCTTGGAAGATGTAACGTAGGGCCAAATCACCTGTCTAGACTAGAGTCAGGGGAAAGTGGCGAAGCAGTGGATGATCAACTCTCTGATGCAGACATGTTCCAGGTTGAGGCAATACCAGAGTACCTTGAAGACATAACAGTCTTCTTAAGTACATGACCTTGCCTAGAAACATACCTTGCAACCCAAAAACGCCATATGGTAGTTAGAGCAGCGAACTATTAGTTGATTGTAGGGCAATTGTATAAATTGGGACTAGATAGTATCCTCAAGAGATGTGTCTTGGATCATGAAAGACATGATATATTATGGGAGTGCCACAATGGAGTTGTGGGAGGTCATGTGGGAGGAAAGGCCACTGCGCAGAAAGTCCTCCAAGATGGACTATGGTGGGCCATGCTCTTCAAGGATGGAAAGGCATATGCTAGATCATGCGATGTGTGTCAAAGAGTGGGTAAGCCCTCACGGCGAGATGAATTGCCACTTCAACTAGTTCGAGCTTTACAAGCATTTGAGAAGTGGGCAATTGACTTAATTGGGCCGGTCAACCCCACAACTAAGCATTCAAAGGCTAGGTACATTATTACCGCAATTGACTACCTCACACGTTGGGCTGAGGCAACAATTATTCAAGATTGTTCGACCGATACTGCTGCTAGGTTCATTTTTGAAAATATTATCACT
>SNQJ01S0001832.1:0-33866 GCA_010110895.2 Picea sitchensis
GATTTTAACTTTAAAAATTGCACAAAAGAAACACTGATTGTCACATCAACCACTTCTAGGGTGATTTGTTGACACTTTAGCAAGTCATTGAGCAAGAGAGAGGAAGTTGTTGGGCCTCCTGTGGCCTCCCTCTCATGCACTAGGCTTATCTTCATGGTGCAAGGTATCGTCCTCATCCAAAAGTATTAAGTTTCCATCAAAAATCATCATCACCACCAAAACCATATCCCTAGGGTGACGTCAAGCCCTCCAAGATGACATCTTAGCCTCCAAAGGAAAGTCATTAATATTGTAAGGACTAGGTGAGGTCCTCCAAGGTTTATGCCTTTACTCCAAAAATCAGCATTCATCTTTTGTATTTACCTAAGGTTTAGGATATGCCATGCAACCAGTGGGATTTCTGCCCCAATGAAGGCCCAAGATGGGGTTGTTCCTTCAAAATATCCATCAACAAGGTCCTTCAAATACATAAACGTGCACCCTCCAAGGATTTCAAGTCAAAGAATCATTGTAAGTAAGATCACATTTAATACAAGAGACACCTAAACATGTGCATCAAAAACTACCTTATCAAATTAAACAAGTGCTAAAAGACCCTATGCAATTTTCCAAATTTAGGTATGGGAGGTTTGACAAGGTGACCTAGGTGGACCCTTTCTAAGTCATGTGGATAATATTAATTGGATGAGGGGAAAGAATTTTGGGCATAGGTTTTATGACATACAAGGGTTCATATTGTCTCATTTATGGGTGCCTTTGTAGAGGGTGTGTTTCACCTTCATTTTCAATGCATCTTTTTTCCAATCCCATTTATTTTCCATTAATTAATTAAGGTCTAGAATGACTAGGTACTACCAATGGGTAACATGAAACTTTGGGGGAAGTACCACAGTGTCAATTGAAGGGAGAGGTACACATAGGACCATAGGGGTAAAGAAAATATTGTAACACACTTGTGTAGGTCTATCAGAAAATGGGACATTTTTATATCTGTGTATTTTATTTTGCAGGTCTTTGATCTTATAGGAGAAATGTTTCATTTTTCTCAAGACCTCTTTGGGAGAGCATATAGAAGGTTATTTTTTTTCTTTTATATTTTTCTAGTTACATTCCCTCCGGGCCTTCAACCCCTTCTTCCTGTGAAATGAAGTACAGTCCCTTCTTGGGTGATTCCACTCGAAATTCCAAAAGATAAGGAGATGAAAGGATGAAGTGTGAAATGTGATAACTATGTTTGGGAATGGCACGATGAATTATGAAGGGGACCTCCGAGTAGAAAAACCATCCATAAGGGTGCCACTTACTAGGGCGTAATGTCAACCACCAAGGTGAAATAGGGTAAAGAGAATAATTTCCAAGCATATGTTCTAGAATCAAAAGAATCTTTAAATACAACATACTCAAATTCCTCAAGTATTAAAGTGACACTAAACACAATACTTGATTTGTACCTCATGGAGAAAGACCCATCATCTTCCGAAATCAAGTTGACGTGGTGAATGTCATCATTACAAATCTAGGATGTGTAGTGGTGAACTAGGTCTTTGTCTGTGCATGTGGACATTGCCAGTCATCTTTCTCTCAATACTCCATGTATACAACTTGAGGGTCTTGAGACATCATCTCCTTCGTTATTCCTAGAAATTAGGGATAACATATGTCTCCTACTCAAGTACATGTACTCATCATAGAGTGCATGAGAACCTCAAAGTGAAAATATAAAATGAAATGCAACTAAACTGCCATGGGAAATCAAGAAGAAAGTGTAAGAAATAAATATGATCGACCTACTTACATGGGGCTCGGAAGATCAAGTGATAGGTCATGTCATGTGAATTCTTACAACCAATGCAACCACTTACTCATCATCTCACCTAAGTTCTTCCCCATGTGCTTAATTACAAAACATATCAAGGACATGTTAAGTACATAATAATAATGGATATTAAAGAGAATATAATCTATCATTAAAGTAAACTCATGGAGATGGGAGGGAGGGAGGAGACCCCGATGGAAAGAGAATCCACAAGCTTGATCATCCTAGAAATCCTTCCTGAAATGATAGTCAAGATCTTGATCAATCCATATCTAAAGAGGTATACCATGTATAGATGATGGTTGGTATTCATCTTCACTTAAACTATCATTGATTCCTAAATGTTGGGAAAATATAAGAGATCCCAAGAAAAACTAATGATTTCATAGAGAAGAGGAAATGAGATAAGGGATGACCTTGGGCCTAGAGAGAAACTATTTTTCCACACTCAGAATATGTTTCTTATTTATCTGAAAATCAGTACCAAAATTCCCAAGATGAAAATACTTGTTTTTGGTACCACGAGTCTATGATCGTTTTGGTTTTCCATGGTCTTATATTTGTCAAGATTTAAGCATGATGGTGGATAAAAGTGTTTACCACATAATGAATATGAGTGTGAAAAAGGATACACATCACAAATCTCAAAGTATGACAAAAAATTATCATGGGTACAGTGTGACAAGTCATTCTTAAAAGGATGAGACCCATCTATACTCATGTTATCATTAGGATGGCAAATAGTTGGATGATCCATGTATGAAAAACAACCTTCCAAAGGAAAGGATTCTATATTCCTTATTTGGAAACTTCCCTCGATATCATAGATGGGATCCCCATCAAAACCAAAATAAACGACATCCCATGCATGCCTTCCAATATGTATGAAATCATCAATGTACTCAATCACATCATTACACAAATGATATGTTACATCCAAGGGCTCCTCTAACACTTCTTCATATCCAAAATCATGGAATAAATTATCTTCATAGTTTTCGAAAGGATTATAAATTATCATGCTCTCTTCTTGATGTGCATGTGGAACAGAGGCCTAAATGTGTTCATCAAATGGAGGGGAAGAAAAAATCATTTCATCTTCACGAAGATCCTCTTCATGGATTAAACCATTGAAGCACTTGACATATTCACGAGGTAACTCATGTTCTTCTTCTTGAGGACTCACTTCTTCAATCAAGCCTTCATTGAGTAATTTTTTATCCTCTTCAAGGGGTTATTAAACCTCATGAAAATATGTTTCCTTTATGTTAATCACACTGGGAGGAAATTGAGGCAAAAAAAATTCATCTTCATCAAGTGGGAGCATGGATACAAATGTCTCATCCAGATCTTCAACAAGAGAAACTTCATCGGGATCTTCTTGGTAACTTTATTCATAGATTTGTTCTTCAAGCATCTCTTCATACACAAAGGCTTGTTTTTCAGTAGATTCTTGAGATAATCCTTTTAAAATATTTATCAGTTGTTGAGTGGCTTCATCAACATTTTTTTTTCTTTCCATCTATAAAAGTGTCCTTTTCGAGATATAACAAGCTTTGGGCAAGGGTTCACCCCATGGTGTCATAATTTCATTGCCTGAAATAACACCTCAATGGAGTCGATATATGAGCTCAAGGCTCATCAAAATATGGAAAGGGAAATAACGAAAAGGTGGGTTCTTGGGTTGTGGAGTTGTTAAATGAACTTTAGAAAGTCCATCAAAAAGGGGGGAGAGGGAACTTCCCACAAGTGGAGTGTCCAGGAAATCTATGGCTAAAGGATTTGGGATCGAATATTTCCAATATGTCGTTAGGGCATGAAAGAGGATTCAAAATCCTCACCAACATCGATGCCAAAATGTTATAAAAAAAATTGTAGGTTGGGAAAATCCTGACCTAATACACAAGGTGGTGAGAAATTTGGGACTACATACCCATTGTCACCTTATATATGTACTCTCGTCTCTTTAGTGAATGAAAAATCATACACAAGGGGGTTATCCTAGGTGACCCTAGGGGAAAATGATATGGAAAGTGGAGTAAAGGAAGGTGATTCCCCTATAGGTCAAGCTAAGAAATGGAATATGGATTAGAAATGAGTGTTGGTGATTGTAAATGGTTTCAAGAATTCTTAGTACATATAGAAGATAATTGTACCCATTTGAAACAAGAGAAAACAAAATATACAAGCCCACTATTCAAATGGACAAGAGAGAAAATATTTATATCCTATATTGCAGAAGTAAACAAAAATGTATATCTGTAAGAACAATAGCTAGTTATTGCAGATTTTACCATCAAAATTGTCAAATAATTATTGGACAATCAAGTAATAAAACAATAGATTAATTTCCAATACTTAAGCATGGAATTTGACAGTAAATTAGGGTTTCCAAATGAAGTTATCAACAATTTGTTAGGGAAGCCTTATGGCTATAGAAAACAATTTTTACAGTAGCAAGTTTCAACCATAAAAATAAACAAGTAAACCATCAAAAAGATAACCAATAACCAATAAAACAATAATCTAGGTTTAGAAGTCAATTTCCATGGTTGAAAAGTCAGTAAATTATGTAAGAAAGTGAGGTCTTGTGCAACCCTAATGGCTGTAGCATTAATTTCTTAACAACAATGAAAAATAAAAGGCTAAACAAAACACGTTTAGGGCTTAAGCAAGGTTAAAGCATATATAATTGATTCCAACTTAGACAAATGAAATATCTCGATAAATCATGTGTACCAATGCAAAAAAATTATTTCTCCAATGCAATTAGATTAGTGCCTAGTCTACTGGGTAATGGGGTATTGGGTGTAATATTTGGATCAACTACTTCTCTAGGGTTGTAAGCCCTTTTACTCCCTAGATCAAGTGAATCCAATAAGGTAAATCTAGAAGGGTTTAGGCCCTTTCACTCCTCCTAGCAACCTTGAAAATTGACTTATCCAATAAAAATAAGATGAACTTGGTGGAGGTTGTATACCTTATACTCCTCCAAGTGTTTTCGACAATAAAAACCATGAAACAAGAGGAAATTACTAACAATATGTAGAAAACGTATTACCAATTCAAATCGAAAGTATGGAAAACCCTTACCTACCAAGATTATTCCACCAAAATTCCAAATACAAGCCTCCAATAGGGTATATCACTACTTCTTCTACTAATAGGTAGCATCCAAAAAACATTTAATAGTAAGATAGAGAAAATTCCCAAGAAGGGCGCAAATTTCAGCGAAGAATGTCTTCTCTCAATTGAGAGTGCTATGATCAAATTAAATGAATTTGATCCTTATTTATACAAAAAATACTAAAAAGTGTTTGTCCACATAAATTTAGGGTAAAACACAAAATAAGGGGGCCATCCCCCTTCATTTTCCCCTTTACAAATTAATTTTATTTTAACTTTAAAAATTCCACAAAAGAAACCCTAAATGTGACGTCATCCCCTTCTAGGGTGAAGTCTTGACACTTTAGAAAGTTGTTGAGAAAGAGAGAGGAAGTTGTTGGGCCTTATGAGGCCTCCCTCTCATGCACTAGACTTATCTTCATGGTGCAAGGGATCCTTCTCATCCAAAATTTTCAATTGTTAATCAAACATCTCCATCACCTCCAAAACCCTAGCCCTAGGGTGATGTAAATCCCTCCAAGATGACATCTTAGCCTCCAAAGGAAAATCACTGGGATTGTAAGGGACAGGTGAGGTCCTACAAGGTGTCTTCCTTGGCCCCCAAAGGAAACATTAATATTTTATATTTCCCCAAGTTTTGGGCCATGGCATCCAACTGGTGGGCCTCCTTCCCTAATGAAGGCCCAAGTTGGGTGTATTCGTTCAAAACGTCCTTCAACAAGGTCCTGCAAAGACAAAAAAGTGTTCCCTCCAAGGATATCAAGTCAAAGAATCATAGTAAGTAAATCACATTTAATATAAGAGCCTCCTAAACATGTGCATCAAAATATAACTTATCAAATTAAACAAGTGCTCAAAGACCCTATGCAATTTTCCAAGTTTGGGTATGGGAGGGTCGAAAAGGTGACCTATTGAGTGAATCATTCCTTGATTCAGGGAGTGATTCCTAGGTGGACCCTTTCTAATTCATGTGGAGAATATGAAGTGGAGGAGGGGTAAGAATTTTGCACATGGGTTTCGTGACATACAAGGGTTCATATTGTCTCATTTAGGGGTTCCTTTGTAGAGGGTGTGTTGCACCTTGATTTTCAATACATCATGTTTTCGAACCCATTTATTTTTCATTAATTAATTGAGGTATAGAATGACTTAGTACTCCCAATGGGTAAGATGAAACTTGGGAGGTAGTACCACAATGTCACTTGAAAGGATAGGTACACAAAGTGCCATAGGGGTAAATAAAAGATTTTAATGCACTTGTGTAGATCCCTCAATAAATGAGACATTTTTATATATGCATATTTTCTTTTGAAGGTATTTGATCTTCTAGGAGAAATTTTTCATTGTTCTCAATACCTATTTGGGTGAGAATATGGAAGGCTATAGTTTTGTATTTTATCTTTTTCCAAATACATTTCCTCTGTTCCTTCGTCCCCTTCTTCCCATGAAATGAGGTACAATCTTTTCTTGGGTGAGTGCACCCAAAACTCCAAAAGATAAAGAGATGAAAGGATGAAGTGTGAAAGATGATAAGTATTATTGGGAATGGCATGATGACTCATAAAGGGGACCTCCCATTAGAATAACCATCCCTAAGGGTGACCACTTACTAGGGTGCAATGTCAACCACCAAGGTGAAATAAGGAAAAGAGCATAATTTCCAAGAAGAAGAGTTGTAATCACAAGCATATTTAAATGCAGCATACTCAAATGTGTCAGGTATTAAAGTGACACTTACCACAATACCTGACTTGTACCTCATGGAGAAATACCCATCATCTTTCGAAAGCAAGCTCATGTGGTGAATGCCATCGTAACAAATCGAGGATGTGTGGTGGTGAAGTGGGTCTCTTTATGTGCATGTGGACATTGTCAGTAATCTATCTCTTGGTACTCCATGTATGGAACTTGAGGGCCTCAAGACATCATATCCTTATTTATCCATAGAAATTTTTGATAAAAGGACCTACCTATAATATTCATTTCACTACACTTGTTGGGGCCTCTCTCTTGACGCAATGAAAGAAGATTCAATTTGTTGGCTCTATAATTGTGTGCATCACTAACCTTTACACAATGTAATGCAAAATCTCATAGAGTAATGAGAAATAGCACATATTTAGACCCATACATTGCCCAAGTGTGGAAACTTGGTAAACTTTGATATTGATATAAATTCAAAAAAAAATCCGCAAAACATGAGGTTCCCGAAATCTATTTCCAATGAAATATCAACATTAACTCTAAATAAGAAATATAAATTACAATAGAATATATTGCATTTGTTTGCAACCAAAATACATAGGGAAGAAAAAAAAGATACACGGTGAAACAATGTACTTCAAGGGGAGAAAATTCACAACCCTAAGGGGAAAATCCCCAAAATATAACAAATCAGAAAATTACTTATGAACAATAGATTTATCACTAAAAAAAATATACTAAATGTTATGTTAAATCAACTTACATAACTAGTGCTAGAAAATCAGATTTACAAGTACACGGAATTTGAACAACACTTTATATATACATCAAATGAAGTTTCAAGTGCATACCAATTAATTTATCACACTTTGTTACAATGTGTCCTTCAATCTATTCACAACCTAGAAGCACATCATAACAAAGTGTGATAAATTAATTGGTATGCACTTGAAACTTCAACCTATACACAGGAGACTTCAACCAGTGTTGCAACGATGTCTTTATTAAATGAAAACATAATTCACATTACAAACAACATTGTTCTTCCACTCTCATTGAGCCAAGTCTTTATACAATTATTTACATCCTTTTCTTAGTAAAGAAGTGTTGAGGACAACCATGAGGATCTATGATCCTCAAAATTTTCTCAATCTCATATAATGTCTCAACTCTCGTTTGATTCATACATATGTTGGAATAATTGTTTGTATTCATCTCTTTCTGTTTTTAACCCTTTCTACCACGTCCTCATATATATTTTGGGTACCATGTAAGTGGTAGCTTCTTGGATGTGGTTACAGTAGTTGGAAACATCAAAAAACATTGTTGGAAAATGACTCAAGAGTTTTTGTGTTGTGTTGCAGTTATGAGGAGTAGCAACATTATTGGTCGGTACTACAACATCGTGTAATATTGTGTTGCAAAAACATGTTCTAGAAACTCGGGGTAGTGTTGCAGCAACTAAAGATGGTGTTATAGCAACTCGAGATTGTGTTGCAACAATTAAGAGAGGTATTGCAACAACTAAGGATCATGTTGCAGCAAGGTTTTTTCATAGTACAACAACCTCATTGACATCCCCGTGACACACATTATTTGATACATTTCATTAATAAGCATGAAACATTCAACACTTCATCATTTACACTGGCAAGATCACTTAAAATGACATAATCATAGAGTGACATACCTGAAACAAAAATGCATTAATGATACTAAAAATGATAGTGAAATTATTGAATATTATCGTGAAAAGGGGAAAGAAAAGTCGTGAAGAATATGGTGTTTTAGGAACCCATCATCTCCCCCCAACCAAAGGTGTCATGTGTCCTCATGAAACTAGTCAATAGGATTCTGAAAGAGTGGAAGCGTTTTGGATTATGTTGAAGGTATAGTTAATATAACCTTTGTCAAAGGTTGAGTAGTAACATCCATCTCTCTCTATATTATGTCAGTACTCTAATTCCTCCCTTTCACCTATCTGAAAACTTCATTGGTACTTAGGTGTTGGTAGCCAAATCAGGGGGTAGTGAAACTTAAGTCCTACCCAATGCTTTCCACACATCTTCAAACTTTGGATGTACCCGCTTACCCATTTCAATTCCACTTAAAAATTGTGGTAATTGAAAGTGTATTTCTATGTGAGCTATTGCATCCCATATTCCCATTGATGCATGTTCCCCTACAAATAATTTTGTAGAAGAGATATTATTCATTTTGATCGTTCGTCGATGTCCTCTTCATGATTCTGGGCCATTAATGGCCATGCTTCACAGAATTATCCAAAGAAAAATGTGAGATGAGAATGTCCTTAGGGTTATGGAATTCTCCCATTATCCATAGATCACTTATCTCATTTTAATGGTCGATTGTAAGATCACTATCCCATTGAGCATGGTCTCTCATGAATGATGAGATATTCCTTAGCTGTATATCTCCTACATAGTAAATTGGATTCGATTTCGACCTGAAATCTAAGACAATGTTGTACTGATAAATCTTGCACAATATATTATTGTCTTCCATATTACTATCGTAGTACACCTCCAAGAATTCCTTTACTGAGGTGATCTTATAGAGCCTACATGTTGATATTTATCTGAACTAGAATAAGAAGTATATTTCATGTAGGAATACAGAGTAGGATGAAGAAGGTTCTTTGATGCAAAGAGGTCCTACCTATCTTCCCGCAGGGTTCCTGATGCAAGGACCTCTTGCTCACAGGATCGTACTTTTCCTCCTTCTACTGAGCCGAAGCGGCTCTTTAGATTCCCTCCGGAATCACTATCAAAACACGACCCAATCCACAGGTCCTTCATTCACCTGCATGGCCTTTGCACCTGACCGTGACCAATTTCCCCACAGGAAACTGTTGTCAGGCGTCGGGGTTTCAGACTTTCCGCGGCCGCAAACCATTGTCCTCGTGAATCCCCAATCACCGATGATCTCGACTCCTAGGCACTAGCCCTCTTGCCTACATTTCCACCATATGACCACTATTACCGTGTCCGTGGCCTTACCTCCCTCGCGGCCTTGCGACTCGCTATATCGAACCCTCGATTTTCCAACTCTCGACACCCGATGTGCCGAAGTGTCAAGGCGCACGAGAGTTGACCTTTCAACGACCTCGTATCTCGTCGAGACTTCGTACCTCGCAATATCGTGAATCCTGACGCCAATACTTCGGGACTTCTCGCGGCGAGATCTCGAGGTCTTCGTGCCACCTGTATTCCACTCGACGAATCCACTATGGCCCACACTACCCTCCAGCTATCGGGATATCGCTTTCTCGCAACCTCGCGATTCCCGTGGTCAAGTTCTTGAGTCTTCTCTCGCGAGGTTCCGATGCACGATCCCACATGCGGATCCAATGGTCCTCCCTCAGTCCGGATCCAACGGTTATCCTCCTTCTCGCGCCTGGCGTCCTCGTGACTCTGATTACCAAAGGCTTGGGCCTTTACCCTGCGAACTTCCGAGTTCGCGAGATCCTTAAATCTCCGACACGCGTCCTCTTCAATGGACGGTCCCGATCCTCTCGCTCCTTTGCCGCTCGTGACTTAGAGCACCCAAAACTTGGGCTTTCAACCTGCAAACTCCTGAGTTCACGAGATCACTGATCTTTTCCACCTGTCCTCCTCAGATGGACGGATCTTGTCTCCTCGCTACTTCACCGCTTTGTGTCCTCGCGCCTCGCGACCCTTGACACCAAATTCTCAACCCTTTCACCTACGAGCTCCCGAGATGTGAGGTGCCACCTATCCTCTTTCCGACTCCTGTGGCCCCACACCATTCTCGAGTGTTGATATCCCGAGATGATGTTAGATAGGCCCCACAACACAGAGCTCTCGCCTCCTTTCCACTCGTGAAGTTGGATGACTTCCTCCTCCAACCTCCGATGCCCAAGTTCTTGATGTGGATAATCTCATGACACACGTCCGCTCCCAAATGAACCGTCCAGATCAAATCTCGCTAATTCTCCGTGCCTGATGTCGAGGGACTCTCTCCTTTCTCCCGAGGCTTATCTCCCTCATAGCTTCTGCAGATCCGATGACAGTCGATTATTTGCCCCAAATCTGACGGCTCAGATAATCCTCCTCGTGCGCTCCTCCTCCATAGGTTAAACTCCGTGCAAATCCTGCAGATCAGACGGTTGTCGGGGATTCTGGGTGAGATCTAACGGCTCAGATCCCTTTCTCAGGTACGCTCCTTCTCGGATGCTTCCTGACCGTGAACACCAATGGTCCACATTCTATGGGCTGATCCAATGGCTGATGTTGCTCCTCCCTAAGTTTCCTTCGCGCTTTTCTTCCCAGGCTTGGAAGAATTTCCTATTTCTCCAAGGCCTCAACCTAGGATCCTTTCCTCTGTGAACTCCTCAGTCTCTGAGTTCACCTGTGTGCATAAAAGAACTATCCTTCCTGAGATTTTCTTTCTCGAACCCTTAAAGGATTCTAATGTATGCGCTCCTGCAGAGTCTTCTCATGCACACAGCGTGCTATCCCTTCTGAGCTTACGCAACCACTCAGAACCCTTGGGGGATTTTATCCTTCTTCTCCTTCAGATGGAGAATGAACTGGATTCCCTCCTATCTATCCTTCACTCCAACAACCTCTGGCTGAGTGCTTCTAGGTATTCAGCAACCCTGTGAAGGTCCTTCAGTGGACTCTCCCTTCACAACACAGAACTCAAAGAGTTCTCTTCACCTCTGTGCCTATCTACACACTTTCTCGACGCCCTCCTGGCGGAGTCTCTTCTCCACATAACATTCAACAGTTCTGGGTCCTTGTGAAGCTATGTGCTTGCTCGATGCCCACCTGGTAGAGCCTTCCAGAATCCTCAGTGATTCTGTTTCCTTGAACTCATGGCAGAGTTCCTTCCTCTTGTGCACTCCTTGCTCACACACGCTCAATGCCCACCTGGCAAAGATTCTCAGAACTCCTCAGAGATTATGACTTCTATCTTCAAACGCTCAGCAGAGTGCTTCCTTCAACACCGTGTGCTTACACTCAATGCCCACCTGGCAGAGCTCCACAGAACTTACAGCAAAGTTCTGTCTGCAACTGTGTTCCAGCTACACAACCTTGCCTCCAAGGTATTCAACAACCTTGAGGTCTTCTTTTTCTGAGTTGTTGACTTCAACTTATGTGCCTCAACACGTCTTTGTATGACTCCTTAGAGTTCAGAAGTGCATCCTCAGTGCATCGGCTCTCAGAACCCTCAGCGTTCTATCACACCCTCCTGGTATGAAGCGTCAAAGACCTCCAACCTGAATCAAATGAACTCCTGCCGAATGCACAACTACAGTATACATTCACAGCATATATATGGAACACACACAGACATGCATATAAGACAGAATAATGCAGGAAAAACTGCTCTGTTATATTAAAATGGCAAATGCTTGTATTTTACAATGGTGTTCCTGAGCTCTCTCTGGATCTACAACTCAACACCCTCTCTAGCTCGTCTCTACTACTCCAAATGAGATCTATAAATCTCTTTTACCTGAGGGCTCATCGAGCGCTTCCCTCCAGGTCTACCTACTCTAATACATTACATTCAATGGTTGTCTAGTCCAGCATCTGGATCTAGATCTCAGTCGATCTAGCATTAAAGCCGATCCTATCTACCGCCTGCACAAAGCCATGGCTTCCATGGCTCACCAGCCTAAGACATTCAATTCAAATTTGAAATGGGGACTACGCCTCTATTAAATGCGCGATTTGAATTCGTTGGCGTGGCTGGCTGACATGGAGCGATGCTCCTGCATCATTCTCTACAACTGAGGATTCCCCCCCATCAAATATCTCATATGCCTTTTATCCTCCTTCTATAGATCTAATTGTGTTTGAAGTTCAGAGGTATTCCTCATGCCTTTCTTCCACTTCTCTCATTTGTCTCAATGAACAATGAGTTGCGCATCCCACCTCTACATCAAGTTGTAGATGCCTTGTTGGCATTATTCCATAGGTACTATCCCTCTTTCATAAGCCTCAACCATGTTTCTTCATTTGTCCAATTGGGCTCTCAACTAGAAATCCCTATCAGTATGTGTTTACACTCCAATTTCCTTTATAAGGATGCATGTCTAGTTTCTTGGTTAATATTTTTAGGAGGTGTTTCCTCCTCTATTTGAGTCCCAACCTATATCTATTCAGTGGGTGCCACTTCCTCTGTTTATTTTTCTTATTCCATGTTCATTTGCTCCTCAGTTTGGATTTCCTTGTCCATGAATGTCACTAGTTTATTAGCTAATTCTTCGTGTATATGTCTAACAAATTCCTCTTCTAATTTATCATTGACCTAGTGGCTAATCATAGCCACTTTAGCTAGGTAGTATATACTTGTTGGTCTCCCTTGTAGTGTTTCTCTCATCTATTTTATTTTCTTTTTCATCCTCTCATTAATTTGTTTGAATTTGAAAATTTGTTGGATAAGGGTAGAGTACAAAGGCCAATGAGTTTTACCTAGAATATGACTTGGTTTATTATGCCTAGGAGCCTTCTTTCTCGTTGTTGGAACATTATTTTCTCCCTCATTTTATTTTTTAGCAATGTCCATTTCTCAACGCTGAATTGCATAAGAATCTAAGTCCTTGTTTCTTTCTTTAGGGAATGTGACCTCACCCACTGGTTCTTCAGGGAAATGCCTTCACTCAATTGACTCTTCCTCCCCTACTATTTCTTCTGTGGAAATAGGGGGTTTTGTCTCCATTGTACCTAATTCCTCTATTATTCCAACTTCCCCTATGGGTTATTTTATGGCAGCAGGGGTTTCTATATCCATTCTACCTAATTCTTCCATTAGTCCAACTTCCCCTATTGGTTCTTCTGTAAAGTAGGGGTCTCTTCTTGTTGTGTTTTTTACTTGGCCCTTTCAACTAATTATTCTATTTCATCGGGAATGACTAGTCTATATGAGGATTGTGTCATTTGTTTCTTAGGAACATATACTTCTATTATTGTCTTTCTCTTCTTTGAGGGTCTATCCTTTCCTTTTTGGTGTGACCTGATTTCCTTCTCTTTGTAGGGGGTTCCTTAAACTCCTTCATCTAAAGGATATGTGGAACCTATTTCCCCCAAGTCTTGTGTGGATGTTATTGTTTCCAGAGCCAGTGGTCCTTCCACAATTTGTGAAGGAGGGTTCATTGGTATTTTCTATGCATGACCATATTGGTTGAATGCATGCATCGAAATAAGCTTAATAATCCCATGGTGGGTGAGGTAGTCTCATTGACGTTGGGATTTTTGGACACTTTGGGCCATGTTTTGCAGACACTTCCATAGAAAGTGAAGGATATTTATCAATATACGATGTCTAAGGTGATTTAGTAGCATCAGTTGATACCAAAAGATGATTCCATGGAATCCCTCATAGGTAAAGTAGTTCTACACGTGATAGGCCACCCATGACCATAGAGGACTCAAGGAATTCTTATCGAACCCACTACCTTTCTTCCTTAGCTCCTCTCCTTCATGCAAGAATTCATATTTTATATTTCTTCACTACGATTGGAACTCCAAGGACTTGTTCCTTCTCCTCTTTCAAAATTACAGTGAATTATAGGGCGATTTATTTGTTGTATCGACCTTGTATTATGTCAATATACATTTCCCACTCTTCCTTCTGGAAGACCCTCCAGAATTCTTTATCTTCTTTAACCAACTCTTCGTCTAGTTCATGGCTAATGAGAGAGCCACCCATAATTTTTATTAGGTATAATTTGGCTACCCTTGTTCATCGATCTTATTGATTTGGTTGCAAAGTTATTGCAAAAATTGGTGAGATAAAATGGTACAAGTAATTTGATTACACCACCTTTTCAAAAATAGTGAGTCGAAGAGGGTAACGATTTTTAAGGTGGAATCAATGCGAATTATGTTCGTGGATGTGGTATGATAGAAGAAACATGTGGTGTTTAATGGAATGAGTGGTTGGATATGTCATATATTTACCATTGGTTTTTGTTTAATTATTATTCATCCATATAATGGTAATTAGTAATCTGATTCCATGACCTTTTAAAAAATAGTAAGTCAAAGAGGGTGATGGTCGTTGAGGTGGAATCAATGTGAATTATGGTCATGGAAGTGGTGTGATGGAAAAAACATGCAGTGTTTAATGGAATTAGTGGTCAAACAGTTCAGATATTTAATGCCACTTGTCCTGTAATAATTCTAATTTATGGGGTAATGATGATTGCGCATGGGAAAACTAGTCAGGTCTATTAGGTCAATTAATGTCATTTAATTGATATGAAAAGTGTAAGGATGAGTAAGTACATTTTGACCACTTACCTCATGTGTCATATGTCCTATGAACATGGCTTGGGATTGTTGTCATGAGATGATTTATTGTATCAGTGGTTGATATCACGTTATAAATAGCCACATTGGTGGCATGTTGCTCCTATATCATGATCTCTTTTTTATGGTGAAATCATGTTGTTAAGTGTTTCCACATGGAAATAGATTTCCATAGAACCTAAAGTTGCAGCATATGGAGTTTCAGTGTCTGGAGTTGCAACATATGGATTTGCAATAACATGAGTTGTTGCATCCAATATGAGATGTTGCATCATATTTATTGTGTTGAAGCATTATTCTAATGGAATATAGAAGAGGAACCTACATCCACAAAAAAAGTTATCTATCTATCTATCTATCTATCTATCTATCTATCTATCTATATATATATAATCCTTTTTTATTTATTATTATCAATGTCATTTAAATGGTATGCGAAGTGTAAGGAGTATGTCAACATAGTGATGTCATGTTGTTAAGTGCTACCACATGCAAATAGATTACCATAATGCTCAGAGTTGCAACATCAGGAGTTGCAACATATGAAGTTGCAACATTTAGAGTTGCAACATTTGGATTTTCATCATTTGGAGTTGCAACAACATGAGGTGTTGCATCTAATATGAGATGTTGCAGCCATCTTTCTTATGATGAAACTTGAAGTTGCAACATCAGACGTGCAACATGGTGACATCATGTTTTTAAGCACTTCCATATGCAAAGAGATTTCCATAGCACTCGGATTTTAAACATCAGGAGTTCTAGCGTCTAGAGTTGCAACTTCTAGAGTTGAAACATTTGAAGTTGTAGCATCTAGAGTTGCAACATTTGGAGTTACAGTATTAAGTACCAAATATTTGAATACAAAAAAATGGAAATAGATCCAAGAAAAATATAGGAAAGACATACTTTATTATTATAAAACCCTTAGGGTAGGGAAACACCATACAATATATCCTATTATGGAAGGGATCCTCTCATGTTCACTTTCCTCTTTGAGGGGGAAAAACCCTAATGAGATACATGCTCCAGATATAATAATTATTTACTTCCCCATTAAATTTATTGAACCCATTTATATAGTGCTACCAACCACATAAGAACATTCTAGAGGAGGAACCTTCTAGAACTGGAACCTTCTAATAATTCCTTTTACATTTATTATGTTCACACTAATATATCTAACTACCATAGTGCACCTTATTTAAAAATATAGTTGACCTAGTCCACCTTACTTTGAATGGTCTCCACTATTATCACTATGGACTCCTTGGCCCCCTCATTACCTCTCTAGTTAGACTACATTCCATCCCCCTTATGAAATCATTGTCATCAACGCTTGTTATGAGGGTGTAAAACCATATGCCAAGGTCCCATGGATAAGTGTGGACCATAGTGTTGAACTAGTTTGGAGAACCTGGGTCGCATGTAGAGATGCAAGACACCATGCTGAGGTAGTCCAACTTCCAATGTAAACATGGGTCCCATTTCCAAGTGCTCATGTGAACTCCATGATAAATATATTGAAACACCATAGATAGTTGAAAATGATACTCCAAAGATAAAAATTGGTCATGTGGATCGAAATATGTAGAAAAATCCAAAAACTCATCCACTACTACTGGAGAATAATAAAACTAAAGAAGAATATGCATAGAATACTCTTGTTTACTCTCCAATATGTACTCGACATGAGGTGGAGTAGAGTCATAAAATAGAAGATGGAAGTGGTTTTCATCCCATAAATGGAAATTGTCCTGCACATGAAAATGGTTCAGGACCAATATTCTCATGAGGAACAGTTATTGGCCCAATCAGGTTGAATAGTACACCCCCTAAGGACATGTTATCCCGATTAGGTTGGTTGATATGGGACCAATATTTTCTAAGGCATATGGGTAGATATTGATCTCTATGGTACATATGACCCAATTATAAAATATTATAAGATTGACATTCTTATAGGAATGGTATCTTTATCCCATGGAATGGATTTCAACATCTGGGAGGACTGACATTATTCTAGGACATAGGTATGGATTAGAAGAATGGTCCTTATATGCCATTGTGAGGCTTTCAACATCTGTTGGGACAACTTTTCTTCTAGGAGGTATGTTCGGATTAGAGGAATGGTCCATATATCACTCTATTGAGTGGGTGACTCTTAAGAGACACTCTGTTGAGTGTGTTGAGTTCCGCACATGACTTATTCAACATCATGCCCGATTACTCAGATGGAGTATGGCCTCGAGAGATGATGAAAATGATGATGTATGTTGATGCCAGGATGTTATCAGAATATTTTGATAGAGATGATGATGCTCGTGACTTGATATTTGTGATCATGAGATATCTTGTGTGGCTATGATGATGCTACTAGCATAATGGTTTGTGTGTTCTCAATACCATTACCGATAATACCTCCCTAGCTAGGAGGGAGTGTTTATGTTACGGTAGCTACGAGAGGTATTAACATCCATGTCTAACCTTTGACTAGAATGGAATATTCCAAAAGCAATGGAAACCCTAAAAAGATGTGTGAAAACCCTAGAAGACAAGTCATCCTAGAAGAATAAATAATATTAGAATATTGTCTTCCAGAAAGACAAGTCAGATCCACAGGAAAAAGATAAACAAAAAATATAATTACCAAAAATTCAAGTCAACCCAGCCAGATAAGTCATTTCTTAGATTAATATAAATAGAGGACATTTTATCTCATTTGTACAACTATTCAAAATGCAAGTCTCGTGGAGAGTTTCAATTGCAGTTACAACTGTAGCTGCAAGGAGGAATAAGGGTGTATGTTCATCTCTTGGTATTGGTCTCTCTCTAGCACTATAAAGTGATATTCTTGGTAATTCTCTTGGTGATATTCTTGGTGATACTCTTGGTGATATTCTTGGTGATGTAATAGCTAAGTATGGTGAAAGTTTGAGAAAGTAGTGCAGCTGCAACTGCTACATTTGTGTATGGTACTTGTTATGTGGATATGGATACTCTTTCTTGTGTGCTACCCTTGGAGAAGGAGAAATCTACTTGTGTTGTGTTGTTGTTGTAGTTAGCAGCTAGGGTTTATCTGTTGGTTCTAGTATAGATTTCTGGAATAATTCTTTCAAAGGTTAAAGGTGCTCGAGGGTGATTTCATGCCTATGGTTGGGTGAAAATATTGTGATATTGTCTATGGAAAAATGATCAGATCGATTATTTTAATAGGGGGGGAGAGAGAGAGGGAGAGAGGGAGGAGGGAGGAGGGGTATTGGAAGTAGACCCATTCTGGAGAAAAGGCTATTTTGGGGGAGATAAGCATGAAGGGAAGAAAGGACAACTAGAAGGAAAAGAAACACATGCGAGGGAAGCATGCGACGCACGCATGGAAGGGAGACCTAATTACATTAGGGTTATGGTTTTGCAATATATTGTAATGGTTGATGAGACAAGAATGGATATAAATAGTACTTATGAGGTCTAAGGGGGGAACCGTAGAGACCTAAGAGGGGTACTCAGTGGGATAGATACAGAAAGAGATCAATAGTACCTAAGAGGTAGAGAGAGTCCGAAAGTTGTAAGGTTTGTAAGAACTACAAAATTTCGTAAGTTGGTGAGATAGAGAAGAAGTGAGAAGCTCAATCTTGAGGGTTAGATCACGAGTTGAGGAGTCTGGTGTGATCTAGTCAAACTCACAGGGATTGGGAAGCCTGTTTAGATTGTAAGATCCAAGATTGTAACCACCCGCGGCGTGACATATTGTTGAGACATAATAAAGATCTTGAGAGCTAGATATTTTTTGACATATCCCAAAAGGGGGTGAACCACGGTAAAGCTTGTGTTATGTTATTGAATGTATGCATCTCTATTGTTTTTCAGAATTAAATGTTAAATGAATGAGTGAAGAAACTAGTTAGATCTGATACTCCACATGCATGAATAAGAATGATTTTTTTAATCAAGAGGTTAGACTAAATAAATAAATATCACAAGGTACAACCATAGATCTCCACTCATTCTTAGGCTACAAGCACGTGAGTATTGTATCCACCAATAGAGCTATCTCGGGTGAGACTATGCAGTACACCCTGTATGTTGCGTTGCCTTCTTTTTTACCAAGGGGGACGATAGTTTTAGAGAGATTTTGTTGGGTTCTTGTTGCATATGAACCTGGGTCAAACTACGATAGTAAGGTAATATCAAAGTAGATAACTAATAAATTAGAAAAGAAACCAACAAATGGTTTTGTTTCTAGTTGGAACAGGATGGGACTGAATGAATGAGATCTGTTGAAGAAGCGTCAAAAGAATTCCAGATCTAACAATAAGACGTTAAGAGAATGAGAATATAAAAGGGGATGTTGAGACCATGGAACCCAATGAAAGAAGCGATAGAGAGCTGGTTGAAAATGAAGGATCTTGAGTTTGTACATAAAGATAACAAAAACCTAAATTTAACATTGTGCAAATATCTGGACAAATACGTATTCAATGACTTGCTTTAAGTATTTTTCTGTGATTTCCCACATGTGTTGTAGGAGTGGATATTAAGGTTGAAAGACAACCATACTACAAATTGGATCATACAACTAGAGTGGAATCATGTAGAGATCATGCCGTTACAACAAGTTGACAATAAATTTACACGTGCAGTAGATTTCTGGCTAGACAACATTGTTGCAAGATTTATCACAAAAATTTTAGTAGATACGGCGAAGTCTTACAGCGCAGCAGAGAAAGAGTTCTTGAAGGGACCTTGAGGTAGGTATATCATATCTCTATATGATTCCATTAATATATTACTATATAACAAAGGTGTCATGACAATGACCTCAAACAACTAAAATTCTATGCGTTCATGGGGCAAGGGGGGAAACACTGACAAGAGAGGAAAAAATGGAGGGAGAAATGGATAAATGAAAGAAGGAGGAGGCCTTGGACCCAATCATGATGGAGGAAGACCAGATCAAGAAGATCATGGAAACAACTAAAAGAATGCATAGTGGAGTACCCTACCCATATAATATGAACACTAAGAAGAGAGCCATAGCCACAAGGGAGGGCTTGGAAAGTGATGAAGAAGAGGTAGAGGATCTCTAGGTTGTGGAGTAGCTTGAGGAAATACTACGTGTGACATATGAAAGAACGGTGAGAGGTCCAAGAGCAGGAACAAAAGGAAACACTCTTATCCATATCAATCTCAGTGTGGAACCCATAAACCCATGTGCGACTAATACATCAATAAGAACACCTCCATTTAGACAACTGAATTTTGGGAGAAGGAAGACAATAGGAAGTACATTTACACAGGGAAAAAAAACTAGGGGAGAAAGTTCAGGAAGCATTAGTCAAGTATCTACACCGCGTGGAGGCTGTAGTTAAGCATTTAGGATGGCAGGACATGATCCCACCATCAGGTAACCAGAATTCAAAGGAGAGGTGTCGGAGGACCCTAATAAGCACTTGTTTATTTGTGAGAATATATGGGAAGAAAAACATATCACAGATTAGGAAAACAAAATTTCCCAGTTATCCATCATGCTAAGGGATATCATACTGAAATGGTAGATTATCTTAGTTGCAAACAGTCCACCAAGGACAACTAGAATGATTGGAGATAAAAAAAAATATATTGATAAATGAATTCCAGAATCCAAGCTCAAAGGATCAATACATGAATGAGATGATAGATATTAGATAGAAAGAAGGATAATTTTTGTGGGAGATTGACCAGAGATTCAAACGATTGAAGGGAAAGATAAAGTACGTCATGAAAGATATGCATCACATGCATCTGTTTTTCAATTCATTTCTCCCACACTTGAAATACCCCTTGCGACAACATATGTTTCAAACCCAAAAAGACTCCCTACAGGAATCCCTACAAATGGAAGATAACCAATATCAGAAGATAGATACAGCCATAGAGGAGCTGAAGCAAGATTTGAAGAACTTAACATTTCAGCTAAAACAGAATATGGGTAAGGAAAAAAGAGAAGACATTTGGTGTACCACATGTAGGACAAAAGGACACCATAAGAATGAATTCCCAACATTCGTGTAGTACATGGAAACATGACTGCCGAACCCTTTTCCAACAATGGGACTATGGTGTGAAATCTGTAAGAAAAAGGGGCATGATCCATATCAATGTCCAATGATGCAGAAATACCAGAGAGTACCTAATATTTCATATTGTAACTTTTTCAAGTCAGTAGGCCATGATGACAAAGACTGCATGACCATGGACCTGATGAGGGAAAGGACATCAGATGCTTACAGGGTGTAGGAAGAAATGATGACCGGGAAAGATGCACCACAGTTTAACCAAGTACTAGCCCCATATAACACTGCACAAAGAAAACATAACATTGTGCATCCGCAGTACAATACCACACAACCACACTATAATCCTACGTAGTATAACCAGGTGCCCCAGTACAACGCACTGCAAGGAGATTGAGTTGGCTACAAAGGTGGAGGACGAGGAAGAGGAGGCTTTGGAAGAGCCATAGGACCAGGGGTATGCCACAACCATCAACAACCAGGACACTATGCAAGAGAATGTCCACTTCCACCTACGACATGCATGTATTTTCGTGCATCAGATCATGACACAAAAGATTGTCCTACACTATTGGAAAAGGTCCAGGAAAAGAGAAATAAGAAGAATCATAATGTTCAATGGATTTTGGTGAAAGAAAGGGATGATGTGACAAACATAAACATAGTTATGTGTGGAGGAGCTAGGATAGGAAACGACACAGTAAGACAAGATCCATCACAACACTAATGGGTGAAGAATAATGTCAAATAGCAGAAGCAGTTTAATGTGAAGAATGAAAAGGAGATATTCAAGCAGGCCAGACAAGAATTCTTGAAGCCAGACATTGCATCAACATCAACTGCGCAACATACTCATGAACTACCAACATACGAGCTGCCTCCATTGTTTGATCACACTAATGAAGAACATCCCCTAGAACAAGTATGTTTAAGTCTTTTCTTTAATCCTATGTCAAAATAATAAATGATCCATCATATGCTAAATTTTTACAAAATATGTTAGAAATATGTAGCACAGAGGCAGAAGGAAAGATAGAACAGAAAATAGTTAATCATCTGCATACAAGGAGGAGAACAAGCAAAGAATTCAGACTGGATGCCAACATTTGGATATTTCAACATGGGAGATATTATACTGTATTTAGAAACTGAAGTAAATGTGTTACCCAAGAAGACATGGAAATGTATGAGAGAGACCACATTAGGGTATTTTCATGTTCAGTTGAAACTAGAAAATAAACACAAATTTCTACCAATTGAAAGGTTAAATGGGGTGACAGTAGATTTGGATGGAGTTCACACTAAATTCGATTTCAGAGTAATAGAGATAGTGGATGGCACAACACCTTATCCGACATTAATTGGCTTGGATTAGGTGATTGACAATCAAGACATAATCAACTTAAAAATGAGGAAGATTACATTTGAGTTAGGAAAATATAGAGTCATTGTGCCATTAGATCCATCAAAAGTGGAAAGGTTTGTATATCCCACTTGTCTAAACCTAGAGGAAATTAACCAATTGTACAGAACCACTGTGCGATAAGAATATTATGTGAATCCAACTGCATATGGAGTACTTAGTTGGATAAGTAACACGTCATGCATGCTAGACTCAAATATAGGGTTGGATAACTGGCATCATAGGATACACAAAGTATCTACAAGAAGATGTGCAAGAATAGACTGCGTAGTAAGATGGGTAGGTGCAGAGATATGAGAACCTCCCATCTTATATGGAGTGACTGAATTAGAAGTGTTCTTAACAAGATAATAAGATGAAGTGTTAGAAAATCATAGGCTCTTAGCTTTGGATATAACACTCAAGGAAACACCTGCAAGATCGTGGGGTGCGCATAAAGAGACAGTCAAGGACTGGTACTAATGTAAGTGGTTACTATGCATCATATTTGGCACAGAATAATGAAGCAACCAACTGCAGAAATATGACGGACATGGGACACCAACAGAACACTTGGAGAATTGCATAACACTATGGATAATGACACCACCATAGAAATGGCCTCATCACTTTATTCACACATTAGAATGGATTGCAACAAACTGGTATATAGACCAGGAATTGCACAGAGGAACTACAAATTGGACAATATTACAACAAAATTTTACAGACACTTTCTCATTTGAACATGAGAAACCCAACATAGACTCAACACTCAAACAAATCAGAGGGGTGATATTCATTAAGGAACCAGAAGTTGAACACATGACAAAATATCAACAGAAGAACAAACACACAGTAAAAGAACTATTGTCATGCTACCATGTGCAGGAAGAAGCACCAGATGAAGATGAATTGCACAACATTTAGATAACATAATTTGAAGGTGAAAGAGAGGTGGAGGGTCCACCTCTAGAATCAAAAGTATTTTTTGTTTCGATCAAGGTGAAGAAAGTCAACATTGGGAGAGTTGAGAATCCCAAAATGGCCAGCATTGGAGACTACCAGGATGATCAAACAATAGAAATAATAACAAAGTTACTGCGCGAGTACAACGACCTGTTCCCAACAACATTCACTAAAATGAAAGGCATACCAGGAGAGATAAGTGAAATAAAGATACCTCTCAGACCTGGGGCAAGACCGGTCAGACAGAGACCTTATTGACTAAACCCAATATATAAGAAAAAAGTGAAAGAAGAAATTGACAGGATGTTGGAGGCTGGAATCATAGAACCAATGGAGGAATCTGAATGGGTAATCCCTATGGTAGTTTAAGAGAAGAAGTAGGGAGGGATAAAGATATGTGTCAAACTCAGGAATTTGAATGATGCTTTCCTACATGACCCTTTCCCTACCCCTTTCACAGACGAGGTGTTGAAGAATGTAGGAGGCTAGGAATATTACTCATTCACCAATGGATTCTCAGGCTACCATCAGATCAAGATAGCCCCATAAGACATGTACAAGACCAATTTTTCCATAGAATGGGAGTTCTACCATAACACAGTCATGCCTTTTGGAATGAATAATGCACCAACAATATTTCCAGAGTAGTCATAGCTGCATTCAAAGAATCCATCCACATGTTTCTAGAGGTATGTATGGATGATTGGACAGTCTACAATTTGTTGAAAGACCATGTGGAGGTGTTGAGGTTTATGTTAGAAAGATGTAGGTAGTGTAAAATATTGCTAAAAATCAAGAAGTGTGTCTTTGGAACACCTTTTGGGATACTATTGCACCATATAGTGTGAAAACAAGGCTTGCTAATAGATCCTACCGAGATTTTAGTAATTGTTAATATATCACCACCAAATTCAGTATGTTAGTTAAGAGAAACATTGGGACACACATGATACTACAAGAAATTCATAAAGGGTATGCACAGATCACTGCGCCAATGGAGAAACTGTTGATAAAATATAGCAAGTTTCAGTGGAATAAGGACTGTCATTAAGGATTGGACACTCTAAAAGAGAAGATGGTAACCGCACCAATACTAATATTCCCGGATTGGGAAAATACATTTCATGTTCATGTATATGCATCAGCTATAGCACTTGGATCTATTATGGTGCATCCAGGAACAGGGGAATTGGACCATCCTATAGAATTTTCTAGCAAAAACCTGTCAGAGAAGAATTAAAATACCACAGAAAGAGAAGGCTTAGATATGGTCTATGCACTTCAGAAGTTCAAAAATTACTTATTGGGAAAACATTTCAAGATGTTTACAGATCATTCAACTCTCAAATACCTAATCAACAAGCCAGTGTTGGGGGGGATAATTTATAGATGGTTACTGTTGTTCCGGGAATTTGACTTTGAAGTGATAGTCAAACCAAGGAAGTTGAATGCAGGACCTGATCACCAGTCAAGGATCATCAATGGAGAGGAACCTACGAATCTAGGGGAAAACTTCCCAAATGCAGACTTATTTTTAGTCCAAGTAGCCAATGAATATTTTGCTAACATCATTCAATAATTTCATACAGAGGCTGCACCACAAGAATTCAACACTGCGTAGAAGAAAAATATGGTAGTTAGAGTTGTAGACTATCAATTGATTGCATGACACTTATACAAGATGGGTGAAGACAACATATTTAGAATATGTGCACTAGAACATGAAAGACCTAGGATTTTAGTAGAGGCCCATGAGGGAATAGAAGGAGGACATTATGCAGGTAAATCTACCACGCAGAAGGTATTGCACACAGGACTATGGTGATTGACTGTTCATAGAAATTGAAAGGAATACTGCCAGAGATGTGATGTATGCTACAGGGTTGGTAAACCTAATATCGGATGAGATGCCCCTAAGGCCACAAGTAACCTTGCAGGTATTCGACAAATGGGAAATAGACTTTGTGGGACCAATTAACCCACCAACAAAGAGGTTAGGAGAAAGGTATATTATTACTGTGACAGAGTACTTAACAAGATGGGAAGAACCAACACTTGTAAAATATTACAGTGCAAAGACAACAACACACTTCTTGTTTGAGAAAGTGATCACTAGATTTGGATGCCCAAGGATTTTGATGAGTGACCAAGGAACTCACTTCATTAAAAACACTATTAATTCTATGACTGAGGAGTTTTAAGTATATCATCAAAAGAGTACACCATATCATCCTCAATAAAATGGAGCAGTGAAAGCCTTTAATAAGATCCTAGAAAATGCACTAACAAAGATCTGCAATGTCAATAGGGACGATTGGGAATTAAAGATACCAGCAATATTGTGGGCATATGGGACTACATGTAAAATATTGACAAGGCAAACACCATTCAGATTGGTGTATGGACAATAAGAAATGGTGCCATTAGATTTTTTGGTACCTAGTTTGTGCATAGCAACAATTGTTGGCATGTTTTTACAGGAAGAGTGTGCTTTTCATTGATGGAAAAAAAAACAATGACGATGGAGAACAGGAAAAGAAAAATCTCAGGAGGAGAAGCAAATAGTATGGAGAGATCAAAGAGGGGAAGGAAAAGCGTAAACTCAGGGTGAGAAGCCTTAGCAACCGTTCGATCAAGAAATTGACCATGTTGATTGTCTAATATTATGGACATCGGTCATATGAGTGACCGTGGGCTTGAGGACCATTGGAGGATCGTGGCCATCGGATATGCAAGCCAAATTAAAGACAGGGATGAGTTGCAGAGAGTGAAAAAGTAATTAAACAACTCGCTAGTTCTAATCTTGCAATTGGTCTAGATCGTCAGATCTCATAAACCCAAATATCATAGATTGTGGTTGATATAACAAATGATCATATTAAGTCGGATTAAGTCATGATAGTCAGATGTGAAATCGTCAGATCAATGTCAGGGATAGATTGTGGAGATCGAAAGGAGAATTAAATATCATGTTATTTCCAATCCCGCAATTAGTCATGACCGTCAGATCTTATAGCCTCGAAGATCGACGATTGTGGTTGACTCACTAATAGCACACAACTTCAAATTGCGTAGTTTTGATGATGATTTAAATCACTCGTAACTTGTGTTTCTGCAACCATCCTTTATCGTTGGTCTGCTTTGAGTTTCTTCATGACCCTTGGAGAGTCTGAGAGACGAAATACATTCTCGATCGTCGGATCGTACGAAGTAAATATCAGTCGTCAGATCGTCCAAAGAATATCTCAAGCATGAGATCATCTGAAGTGAATCTCGATCGCTTGATCCAGAGCGTAAGTTTGAGATTTGATATTTCAGAAGTCCGGAGACCCGAAGGAGATCTCTACCATTGATCGCGAAAGGGGACGCAAAATCATTGATCTGGTTGAAAGGTCAAATTCCCAAAGTAGAGGCAGAGCCATCGATTGAGAAGGACAGGTGTCTATGGATCATCGACTCTAAAATATTGGTGTATGGAAGAAAGTAGGGTTTGAGATTTGAAAATCCCAAAGCACGGATCACAAAATAAATCACAACCATTGATTTAGGGAGGTTGGATCTGATCCGCAGATCGTGAAAGAACAAATATGAACCATCCATTCAGGAGCACTATCAAGGTCATGAGATCGATGGTCCCGTCACATTGTGGGGTCAGAACATGCTTGGGTCTTAATTTTTCATGAGAGGGCCGCAATCAAAACCACGGTATCGCCAAAGGCATACGTGGAGCTTTGTAGTGAATTGCAGGGAAAAAAACGGATTTCCCCTAAACCACCTTTGGTCACCCCCACAATCACGAGGTCACATGAGAGCATCGCCCAAGGTCACATCAGCAAAAGATAGGGGAATGATCTAGCACTGCTAGGCTCCACATCGGAGGTTATGCATTGAAAAGTCAAAAAAATCCTCTACATGTATAATCCAACGGCGTTGATCAAACCGAATCTGATCAAAGTGTTTTTGTTTCACTTCGTGGTTTCTTGATCAGTTACGATTTAGTTACACTAACTGAATCATTGTTCTGGGGAGTTGGAATCATGGCTCTTGAGCGTTATGAGATTCTCAACATGGGCGTTGGAGATTCAAAGAGTAATGGATGATGAGGGCATCAATAAAAAAAATATTCCATGACAAAGGAAGGTTGTTGTTTCTCCGTAAAACAAGTTGAACTATATGTGATCAAGAAGACAACAGGAACAGAGTGTGAAAGATTCAGAGATGAAGAACATAAGATGGACAGAGAAAAAATGGTGAAAACAATAGACTGTACGAGAACTTAAGTGCAAGAAGATGCAAGCAGGAAAAGATGGATGCAGGCAAAGAAGAGCAGTGTAGTCGAATAGTGATGAGACTGGTAAGCCATTGATAAATATTGTATCACTGTAATAAATTTTAGAAAGGAAAGATTTATATCTCAGGGTGGTAGGATGGTGCTAGGGAGGACTATTGTCCTCAGAGTTTCAAGTGGGTGCTTGAACACAGGGAGTTGTAGCTTCCATCTGGTTGCAGCGAGAAAAACCAGGGTGGTAGGGTGGTGCAAGGGAGAAATATTGTTCTCTGTTGTATAGGTTGGTGCCTATGTGACTGGAAGTTAGTTCTCCCATCGAGTTGGTGCTAGAACACTAAGGGAGTTGGTGCTTCCTTCTAGTGGGTGCTAGAGAAACCGGAGAGTTTGTGCTCTCAACAAGTTGTAGCTTGTAAAACAGAGGTGGTAGACTCACATTCAGTTGGTGCTCAAAGATAAATTATGTACAAAACATAAAAATACTTCCTATCATTCGAAGAAGAAGAGGTTTTCTCCCTTTATGGGTTTCCTCAGGAATATATGTTTCTGTATACTTCATGTGTTTGATTGATGTTGAATACTCTATTGCTTACTTCCCTGAATTATTTTGATCATCATTGAGTATTTTGTAATGAGTTCCAAATGGGTATTATTGTTTAAGAACAACAACAATTGATTCACCCCCCCCCCCNCGTTATCTAACAACAATTACTAACATGACAAAGTGAGGCACAATACAAGAAAGGATAAGTCAACTGATTCTATTGGAAGAAGATAGGATTCTAGCAGGGTTTCACCAAGAGGTACAGAAACCAAGGGACAAAGCTTGGCATGATATACATATTAAAATGAAAAGTTTCAAGGAGGGAGACCTAATCTTGGTGTACAACAATAAATCTCTTCAACACCTAGGAAAATTCAAAATGCAATGGTTGGGACCATATGAAGTAAAGACTGTCATAGATGGGGGAGTTGTACATTTGAAGGATTTGGGAGGAACATAACTCAGAGGAATGATCAATGGGAGTCGACTGAAATTGTATCGAGACAATCGACCTCCTAGCACTTAGAAGGTTAAAAAAAAAAAGGATTGTTCCATACAACAAAAGACCGCGCTCAACAACATGGGGGTTACCACGCTAGACACCAAAAGACAGCACACAGCTAAAATAGAGTTAGCACAGAAAAAATAAAATGTCCATGCGCACTGGTGAAATAACATATCACGCACTTGGAAAACTTAGCACGCCAAAAAAAGGACCAATGGTCAGAAAAAGGAGGAAATTGGAAAAATGGCAGTTACAGAATAAAGGTGCCAATTGCGATGTCTATCAAAATTGAATGTCAAGAAATTTCGAAGAGACTTCACATTAACTGTGCCAACTGGCGACATCAAGGGAATTGAATGACACGTGGATGAGAACCACCAATTCATTTAAACCATGGCTCAGGTAGCTTCTCCGAGAAGCTTCGTGACACTTGGTATATAAGGAAGGAATGCAGATAACAAAAGGGTTATTGTGAAATTGTGAAATCATAGAGCGAGAGAGTATATAGAGAAAAGAGTGATTTAGCAAGAGATACAGAGCGAACTAGCTCGACAGAAATCAACCCTGACCATCATTACACCACTCAAGATAGGTGCGTTGAGCCAAGCCTGCAGAAAACCTCAAATCCATCACAAAGAACCATAAAAGACACAAGTAATGGAATAAGAAACCACATAGACTTTCGAATTCATCAACTTGGATGAAATTCCCTCACCCAATGTGGAGCCATCAATCCCCACACCCGTGGTGGAGGAAACCCAACCAACAACAGCGGTTGGCATGGACATTGATTTACCAGAAATGGGACAGGGCCAGTAGGCCATGGACACAACAAATCCTTCACTCCCTAAAAATGTCGAAGAGGCCTCGAGGGTAAAAGGGACACCCACAAACCAAACAAAAGTGGTTGCTCCAGGACGGTCACACACAACAGAGCTGGAGAAACCACTGGAGGGGATAGTAGAAGATGTTATCGGCCAACCAAAGGAATATGTCGATGATAGAACAATGGAGGCTACAACCTTGAGTCAACCACCACAGCGAAACAACAAGTAACCCATAGAAATATCATCGTGCAGGCAAGATGCAATAACCATAGTCTTGTTGTGCATTCTGATAGGGGTTAGGCCATGCCTAACTTTGTGGGATGCATGGAAAAACTATGCTACTCGGACCACGATGTGGCCGACGTGGAAAAGTTCTATAAATTTGCAAGGAAAGTATACCTGGACAGTGTGGGTACAGGACCCTTCAACGATCAAATTTTGAAACCAAAATAGTGGGTAGACAGATTGGCCAACACCAGAATTATAAACCTCTTAGATATCCCACATTTTGGAAGGGGATGTGACATAAAAAACTGCGTTAAGAAAATGATGGAATTCACCCACGGAGGGTATCTATGGGTGGAAGAGTCTGTCTCTATATATGTGGAGATAATTTCATATATTATAGGTGAGTCATCTCTCGGGGATAATCTCACACAGTACCTTGAAGACAAGACAAAGGAGAAGGCGCCAACAGAGGAGATGAAAAATACATATCACACAGAGACAGGGTCACGTGGAATCATCATCAAGCGCATTAGTGACGCAACAACAAGGTTGTTCACCAAACTCATGGCTTGAAAGTTTCTTTTGAAGTGTCGCAAGGAGGAAGTCCCTGCCAAGGTTGTTGTGGATGTAACACAGTGCATGGAGGGAACTATGCTCACTTGGGCCTCGTACTTATTAAACATGTTCCTTGAGGACTGTAAAGACGCGTAGGACTTGGGCACATAGTTTAATTACCCTTGGCTACTAATCTTGGTCGCCTTGATCGGATGGAGGGAGCCCATGTAAACATACTTTTGCGAGTGGACCAGTTGTTGTTGCATAGCATGGTACACATTGTTGGGGAGCACTTCGAACCCCAAAGTCATAAGTACAAATGCAAGTATGTTCACGGGGTATTACAATGACCTCCAAGAAAGCATTTCCAATATTTGGTGAATTACTCCAGAAGTGGTCGCCCAATACTGGGCATCACCAACTTCAAAGAGATTAGGCACACCATATGGATCCAAGCGTGAAGGGATCTCGAGAAGGAATGGATACAATTGAGATATTGCATCAAGGAAGAAGACGTAGAGATGGAAATCAAGGATTGGCAATATGACTTGAGAGTTCCAGTTCTCACCTAAGAGATGCCCACATGTAAGGACGTTGATGCAGGGAAAAATCAGACACTTGTCGGGGATAAATCTGTGCCTAAGAAGCCAAATCCAAGTCAGAAATCCACACAACAAAAGAAGGGGGGTGTGCCAAAGAAAGGTACCTAGGTCAGAAAAAAGGACACCGCCCATACACCGAAATAACAAGAAAAAGGGGTTGCGAGAGCACAAGGAACCCCATCAAGTGCTACCCCACAGGAATAATGTTAGACCAAGAGGTCGATCATACACACTGGGGGTGTGTGAAAAAAGGCCAAGGCACATAACCAGCTGCCATAATTTACAATCACTGAGGATGGCACAGACCTCGTGGTTGAAAGATTCCAAGACCAGGAATTTGAGAAGCTTGAAGATGCCCAACACCAAAGGGAATGAATTCATGATGGGTTGGCCAACATAAGGCAGGTCCTAGAGTGGATCGGAGAAGCGTAGAGGGTAGATAGAGGAAAAAATTCATTCCCCACAACATCAGAAGAAGGAGACAAGGCTACACCGAGCAAACATGAGAGGATCCAGACGATAACACGGGCAAGCCCAAACTTCCACATTACACCCATCATGTTGCGCATAGATGATATTGTAGCCCATACAACCTTGAAAGATCTGGCACAGATACAGTTGGTAATGAAGTGGATACCAACTAAGGAACTATAAAAATTACAAGTCAGTTTCGGGCGGGAGGTGCAGTCGCACGCAAAAACAGATGCAGCAGAGTTGCATCCCGCAAAGGATAGAAAAGAGGAGTTGGAGTTAGTGATCGAGCAAGTTAATATCGATACCAAAGATGATAAATATCATGTGGATAGGCTCGAGTAGGGAGTAGTTGTAGCTTATGACAAAATTCCAAAAAGAGCACAAATAGCAGAGCCCATGACAATGCAAAAAATTGATCATATTGTGCAAACAATTGATCAATACAGGCAGGAGATCGATAACCTCTGGGAAAAACTCATTCCTACCACTCCCCTAAAGGTGAAGGAACAAAGGAAGAAAGAATCAACCAAAAAGATGGATGAAATGGAACGAAAAGTCAACACAGTTGTCGATGTGCTTGATAGGGAAGCGTAGCTATGAGCGAAGCTAGAAGAAGGTCAACATGTCCAGCATTGGGACCAGGAAGAGGAAAATATAGGCTCAACCATCTAGGACCTCAAGAAGAGGAAAAAAATGATGAATATCACCAAGATCCTCAAAGGAATCAAAGACCTTTAGAAGCTACAAGCAGAGCTAGTAGTTGCGCAGACGCAGAAGAAGGACCGACAAGCTCAAACAGAACCTCTCCAAGAGCTAGAACCGAAGGTCATTGTGCAAGAAGAGGAGGCAAAGAAGAACATGGCGCAAACATAGGTAGAGTGTGCATAAATGATCAGGGAGGAGATCACAACACAAGTGTTATATGTTGTCAAAGAAAATACCGTGTAGTCTTAAACACAAGGAAAGGAACTCACAGACAAGTTCCACACTCTAGAAAGAGATATTGAAGAGGAACACAAAGCATAGGTGGCTCGGGACAAGCCACATGTCATTGTTGGGGGCCTGTTGGACATAGACTCATTATGGGGAAAAGGTTATTTTTTGGGAGAGAATCACGAAGGGAAGAAATCACAGTTGGAAGGAAAAGTAGCACACATGAGGGAAGCATGTGAGGCACGCATGCAAGGGAGACCTAATTTAGTTAGGGTTAGGGTTTTTAAATATATTGTAATGGTTGATGAGCCAAGAATGGATATAAGTAGTACTTAGGAGGTCTAAGGGGGGGACCGAAGAGACCTAAGAGGGGTACCTGAGTGGGATATATATAGAACGAGATCAATAGTACCTAGGAGGTAGAGAGAGTCTGGAAGTTGTAAGGTTTGTAATAACTGCAACATTTTGTAAGATGGTGAGCTAGAGAAGAAGTGAGAAACTCGATCCCGAGGGTTAGATCACAGGATGAGGAGCCTGGTGCGATCTAGTCAGCCTCACATGGATCAGGAAGCCTATTGATATTGTAAGATGCAAGACTATAACCACGTGCGGTGTGAGATATTGTTGAGACATAATAAAGAGCTTGAGATCTAGATCTTTTTGGACGTTTCCCAGGAGGGGGTGAACCATGGTAAATATTCTTTTATGTGATTGAATGTATGCATATCTATTGTTGTTAAGAATTAAATGCTAGATGAATGAATGAAGAAACTAGTTAGATATGATACTCCACATGCATGAATAAGAATGATTATTTTAATAAAGAGGTTAGACTAAATAAATAAAGATCACAAGGTACAACACAGATCTCCGCTCATTCCCAGGCTACAAGAACCTGAGTATTGCAGCCACCCATAGATCTATCTTAGGTGAGACTACACAATACACCCTGTGTGTTGCATTTCATTCTAGTTTACCAAGGGGGAGATAGTTTTAGAGGGATTTTGTTGGGAGCTTGTTACATCTAAACCTGGTTCAATCTATGACAGTAAGGTAAGATCAAATTAGATAACTGATAAAGTAGAGAAGAAACCAAAAAGGGGGTACAGAGAGAGAGTGTGGGAGTATGAGAGGGAGAGAGGAGGGTAGAGACAGAGTGTGAGAGGGAGATATAGGGAGACAGAGGGTGGGTAGAGAGAGAGAGAGAGAGAGTGAAAGGAAGCAGGGAGATAGACAGAGGAAAAGAGAGAAAGAGGGGGAGTGGTGGGGAGAGAGGTATGAGGGTATAGTGAGTGAGAGAGGGAGGGAGATATATTTAGAAAGAGAGGGAGGGGGATACATAGTGAGGGGGGGATGGATAGATGTAGGTGAGAGAGAGAGAAGAAAGGGAGAGAATGAGATGGATGGCTAAAGCCAGTTAGAGAAGAGAGGTCAAGAGTGATATGGAGAGAGAGGGAGAGGATAGAGATAAAGAGAGATAGGGTGGTAGAAAGAGGGCCATATATAAAGAAAGGGGAGAGAGAGGGAGAGAGAAATA